>KN516150.1:0-12393 GCA_000787155.1 Scartelaos histophorus
TAAATCTTAATCTAAATGTTAAATCTATATCTAAATGTTAAATCTAAATCTAAACCTAATAAATACATTTAAATGTTAAATCTAAATATAAATGTTAAATATAAATGTTACATTTAAATGTTTTGGGTGAAACTAAGTATTTAGCTAATATGCAAATTTAAAATCTTCCAAAATAAATGCTCCAGGAAAAGTGAGAAGGGTTGCTTGCTTGCCACCCCCTAGTGGCGAGAGGGAGATAAAAAAACTCACTTCTCCTGGAGCTTTTATTTTGGAAGATTTAAAAATTTGCATATTAGCTAAATATTTAGTTTCACCCAAAACATTAACATTTAACATTTATATTTAACATGTATATTTATATCTAATATTTAGATTTAACATTTACATTTAACATTTAGGTGTAATATTTAATATTTATATTTAACTATTTACATGTTCTCCAAGTTGACAAACATCGCTTTAAATGTGCAAAAAAAGTCACAATAATTTTGTTTTTTGAACATTGTTTGAAGCTAAATGTCACAAAAATGTTTACGGTTTTTTCAGCATGAGCTGCTTTACAAACGGCGCCCCATAGCCTTCAGTGAGAATCTACAATGTAAATAATCAAGAATATAAAGAAGAAACATACATTAAAAAGTGTGTCCAAACTTTGATTTTATACCCAGAAAATCCCTCTCATCTCATCTCTAGTTCTTCACCACCTCCTGTTTCCTGTGTGACGCCATTGTGCACACAGCCCTGCTCCAGAGCCACAAATGATTGACTTTTTAGATTGACTTTTATTATGGGCTGAGAGTGCTGGATTGCCCTTGCATGCTTTCCCTGCTGGATCACTGACCCATCTCTCTGTGCAGGAGTGTGTGTTTGAGGACCTGGAGGTCAAACAGAATGTCTTCTTGGAAATCGAAGGCCTTGTAGGAAGTGATGTCATCCTGAGCAGCTCCACTTCCTGTCTGGTGCCCAGCCTGGTCTTCTCCAAAGTGCAGCAGCAGAGCCGCTGCCTGGTGGCTCACCCGGTTTGTCTTCACACTGACAGGACATTACCAGATCATGCAATACTTATACAGACTTTATTTTTTTTGTTATTGTATTGGCATATTTTATTTATTTATTTTATTTATTTATTTGATAGGGACAATGTACATTAATGAACATAAGTATAAAACAAATGTAAATATGCCAGATTTTAGCTACAAAGCTAATTTTCATCCGTAGTCCCTAGGCAGGCAAATACATAAAAATGCAACATACAATACAAGCAGCAAAAACAAAAGTCTAGTGGTCACATGACTGGTTGGTTTTCAGCCATAGTTTCAGTTGTGTTTTAAAGCTGATCAGTGTATTTAAAAACCTAAAATAGAGTAGTTTATGGAAGTGACATACATCGCTTACAAATCTTGGTACTTATATAAACGTTTTATGAGTGAAATCAGACCTATTCTGCAAAATCATCTTTTCAGAGTTTTTAACCATCATGCATGTTTGTATGGGCCGCCGGTTGTAAAGCAGCTCATGCTGAAAAAAACGTCAAGGTTTTTGTGACATTTATCTTCAAACACTGTTCAAAAAACAGGTGTGAAAATTTTTGTGACTTTTGTATATTTAAAGCGATATTTGTCAACTTGGAGAAAATGTAAATAGTTAAATATAAATATTAAATATTACACCTAAATGTTAAATGTTAATGTAAATGTTAAATCTTAATCTAAATGTTATATCTAAATCTAAATATACTAATTAAATGTAAATGTTAAATGTACATGTTTTGGGTGAAACTAAATATTTAGCTAATATGCACATTTTAAATCTACCAAAATAAAAGCTCCAGGAGAAGAGAGAAGGGTTGCTTGCCTGCTTGCCTGTTTTTTGAACATTGTTTGAAGCTAAATGTCACAAAAATTTTGACTTTTTTTTTCAGCATGAGCTGCTTTACAAACGGCACTCCATATGTTTGAGTAGTTTTAAATCAATATTGCAATTTAAAATGTGCAAATTATAATAGAATAATCAGAACAAATGTCAGAATGTCAGAAAGGTCTTTTTATATAACAATATAGCAGACACACACACATGTGTGCTTTAACATGAGGCAGTATTTATTATATTTTTGGTGCATTATTTGTCCCATTTAACAGTAGCTCAAAGAAATGTTTATTATCTGGTAGTTTGTCAATTGTTAGGATTCACCATGGCAGCAGTAAACTAGGCCACATGACTGGCATGGATTGGAAGTCATGTGAGAGTAGACCATGTTTTGTACAGATAGGTCAGCTTTAATATAAATATGGGGATTAGGGGGAGGAGTATGTTGTTTAATCAATTTTTAAGGTACATTTTAGTATGAAGATACCAATAATATTAGACAAATGGCCTGCACATAGTCATAGCCTCAACTCAAGAGTTATGGGATTAAACATGACCAGAGCTGGTTACCTTCAGAGTCACTGTTACCACGGCAACAGCCTCAGAGTTAATCTAAACTCTCTTTGTGAAGCAGGCTAAATTACTCTCAGAGTCAGGTTTATTTAAGCCCACAATGTTACACAGAAATCCCAGAGTTTGGCTCATTTCAGGGTTATTCAACTCTTGAGTTTTCACAAAGCCTGCTTTGTGAAATGGGTCTCTATGTCTATATGTAGATGTACAAATCATACTGAAAGAGTTATACACACTTGTAAATCAGAACCATTAAAGGATCAATGAATGGAGGATGTCTTGATACTTTGCAGCTGATGTCATCAACATTCCCTGGAGGTGTAATGCTAAAAGTAGCCTCTGCTCAGTCTTGGACTTTGTTAGACTTTAATCTGAGTTTATGCTAACACAATCTGGACATAAATAACTTTGTTGGAACTACTTGAAAATTTTACTGTTGAATAAGTCAGTTTTTTTCACTTTTTTGTTGAAAATCAAACTGCTAAACAGGATCATGAATGCTTGTGTTGATGACAGGCTCCTGAAAATGTGTTCTTAAATCTATTAAATATCTTAAATATCTTTAAATATCTTTAAAATATTTTCTAATATATTGTGTCACCATGAACATTTCACCATAGACATACATGTAGAACACACCCAGTGTGATGTCATTGCAAAATATTACTTGTGAGAAGAGGATGACATGTGTTTGTGCTCTCTGTCCCAGGTGAACCCACCATACCTGGTGAGGCTGGTGGAGCTGGTCCCTCACCCTCTGACTTCCCCCTCTGTGATGGACACTGCCCAGGCCTTCATGAGTCAGGTGCAACTACTGTGTCTTTATGGACATGATACCAGCAAATGGTCTGACTACATGGCAGTGTATTTATCCACTAGGGACAACTCATTAACCATTAGTTTAGATCAGGGATGGGCAAACTAAGGCCCGGGGGCCATATGCGGCCCGTTGATCTTTTTAATGCGGCCTACCAAATTGAAAGTCGACTTTTGGCACCGGGGACGCACAGAACAAGTAGATTTTCATCTCCTACTGTTTTTGAAATAAAGACAGTCAGGAGGAGAGTGATGATGAGAACATCCTGAAGGATAACAGAACTTTCACTGCTTTAAAATAGTACCTGTTAGTTTTGGGGGTTTTTTTAAGAAAAGAAAAAGCTGTATTTTAAGTTTTAAGTCATTTCAATAAATAGTAAATATCGTGGGACTTGAAATCATTAGTTGTAATGGTTTGTAATGATTTTCAATTAAATTAAAGAACATTTTCTACATATCCCATGTTATTTTTTTTCTCTTATGAGGTGGATTAGCAAAACAATCCATCCATCTACTCCAGGTCCGGCCCTTCCATCAAAGTTTAAAACCCTGTCTGGCCCGCAAGTCAAAAAGTTTGCCCGCCCCTGGTTTAGATACTCATTAGCCATGAGCATCATACATTTTATTTAGTCAGAGATTTTCATGTACTAAACCTGATGCTAAACAAGCTAAGTTTGTACTAGGGTCTGCTCTTGTCTACTCCTGTCTACTCCTGTCTGCTCCTGCCTGCCTGCTGAGTGTGTTTTGTGTTGCAGGTGGGCCAGGTGCCGGTACGGTTGAGCCGGGAGTTGGATGGTTTTGCTTTGAACAGGATTCAAATGGCTGTGATTGCAGAGTCATGGAGGCTGGTGCAGGTCAGACCCACTCACCCATGTCTGCTTTCAGGGCCCGTATTACACTATTTTCTGATGTTATAATGTTGTTTCCTTATCACAAACAATCATTTTTGTTTGTGTTTTGATTTAATTTTGATTTAGTTTGATTCACACATGTTTAACACACAAATCCTAGATAGATCATTTAAGACCTCGAATTCCAATTGGCCCACAAGGGAAATTATTTGGACACAGCAGTGAGAAACTCTTATGAGATAAGACATAATAATAATATAAATGTAATGTAAAATATAAGAATAAAGGAATACAAATGTATACATTCATGCCCTAAGTGCAGGGACAACATTGACAGCATGATGGACTGTATAAAAGATTACATCAACTTCTGTGAGGATATAGCTGTCCCCAGACGCACTGTCCACTGTTATCCCAACAACAAGCCCTGGATCACCAGCCAGCTGAAGAATCTGCTCATAAGAAGAGGCGGGTCTTCAGCTCTTAAGACAAGGACAAGTTGAAGAGGGTGCAATGACAGCTGAAGGTCCAGCTAAGGCAGAGCCATTGTGGAGATTCCTGCTAACCCACTGCACCAGACTATAGAGTTGCAGAGGAGCTCATTATCCAAAGGGCTCCTACAGCTCCACTCAAACTGTGAGTGACACAGGAGTACATTTATCCTATAATACTCCCTACAACTGTACAGCAACTCACCCTTGTGTAACAGATAAGACTCCCTACAACTGTACAGCAACTCAACCTTATTTAACATAATACTTCATACAACTGTACATTAACTCACCCTTGTTTAACAGATAATATATATTTTTTAATTATGATTTATGTTTTTACATTTGTTATTATAATGTATAAATTTGATGTGTGAGCTACTGTGTCCAAATAATTTCTCTTGTGGATCAATAAAGTTTGTTTAAATCTAAGTCATATCTATATATAAGACGTTGTAAGGAAAAATTGTGCAAGGATGACAGGATGATTGACACGACATGGATTATCTGTTCCATAAGGGTGAGTTGTTAAACATTTGTAGGGAGTATTATCTGTTCCATAAGGGTGAGTAGTTTTACAGTTGTAGGGAGTATTATCTGTTACATAACGGTAAGTAGTTGTACAGTTGTAGGGAGTATTATCTGTTACATAATGGTGACATATTTGTAAGTTCTTTTTTCAGAAGAGTTTGTTTTCATACCTGACATTAGCTCATCAGCTCATTAGCGGTCTTCCTCAGAGTGGTCACATGATGTTGCTATGACGTGTCCAATCAGTTAATTTATACAGACTTTGGCGCTGTCTTCTGTCTGTCTTTGTCAGTATACTGGGATGAGGGGGCTTTTTTACTCTCACACATATGGGATACTGTCCTGAAGAAGTCGGACTGCAGTTCGTTCTGTCATCCTGCCTCCACCGGTAGACAGCACCAAAACCTGTATAAAACTCTTGGTCTGAAAAAAGAACCGAATAAAATATCAGAAGACCAAATGAACCTCACTGGACTCTAAGGGTGAGTTGTTGTACAGATGTAGATGTAGGGAATATTATTGTATGAATTTAGTTCTGCATTTCTCACTGTTTGAATGCAGCTGTAGGAGCCTGTTGGACAGTTGTAGGGAGTATTATGTGTCCCTCTATAGTCTGGTGCAGTGGCTGAGCAGGAGTGTCCATGATGGAGCTCATGTCTCTCATTGTGACAAATGTCTCCTACTCACAGCTGATCACATGACCAGCTTTACAGATCAGTTTGTCAATCTGACCAGTGTCTCTTTAATTGATGCTGCTCCCCCATCAGACCACAGTGAAGTACAGGGCATTGGCAACCACAGACTGGAGGAAGATGTCCAGTAAACCTCTGTACACACTGAGAGACCTGAGCTTTCTCAGGAAGTAAAGTCTACTCAGACAATATCCCAGTCTGTGGTCTCAAAGCAGTCCTGAAGGACATGACTGGTGGTGTGGTGGTGATAGGGAGCCTCTTCACTGCAGGGACATAATGAGGACAAGACTATGGTGTGATTGTGCAATCCATCCACTTACCGGTGAAGTGTGGATAAAACACTGTCCAAGTTCTTCCATGGCTGGAACCAAGACATCGTCTATACATCACACCCTGTCTGTAGATTCTCTATCATTTATAACCAGATAAATGTATGTAAAATTAATAGATATTTTTTCTTATTTAGCAGCTTTTACCAAACAAAGCATAATAACAATGCATAATAATAATGCAACTTTTATTTGACATACTGAAACTTTTAAAATGACAAATCAATCACAAGTTCATCTTTAAATAAAGGTTGATAAATACCACACAACAGTCACGTGAAACATTCTCAATCTTGGACACATCTGCATTAATGTGTATAAATAATGGAGAAGATTATTTTGTGTTTGGCCTTATCTTTTACATGTAATTCTGCAAAATCCAGAGGAGTGTGCAGACTCCTCTTCATGGAAGTGTTGCTTTTGGCACTCAAAGTCCTGTCCTCAGTGTCTCCATGTAAAGTGTCTTATCATAAGACAATGTATCTGTCCCTGCCGTCACACTCAAATGTCCTCCACGCTGAAATCAAACCATCAGCTAACCACATGACTGTCACCTGACCACTCACTCCCACACTGTCCCTTTACACTAGAGCAGTGTTTCTCAAACCGGTGCTACACAAGCTCCATCAGGTGGGACTTTTTACATGTATTCAATTTGTGCGTTTGTCTCATTTAGAGATAATTCTATACACTTTTTGTTCCTCATTTGGGCCATTTCTGCGCAGGTAAGCCTCTTCACATGTGAAGGGTGAACCTCTGCACAGGTGAGCCTCTATACAGGTGACAAATGAACCTCTGTTTAGGTTTGCCAGTGTGCCTGCTGATATATGAGCACATTGTGAGAGTGGGTCATCAGAGGCCTGAAGCACATGTTTGTCAAAACTCTTCAGATTGCTTGCACATTCCATTGTGGACGTGCAGCAGTGAGTTTAGGAGTGGTTTTGGAAGCAGCCTCTTGATCAGATCTCTCAAAGGTCTACTGAGGCCTGACACCAGAGGACAGAGCACCTGAGTCCCTCACACATGAAGGCCTCTGCCCTGCCATTTCCCAGCCTCTGCAGCACTGGGCTCTGTGAGGAGGAGCACTCGTCTGGAGCATTCCAACTGTAATTTTCTCTCTCAGTCACGGTGCAGGCTGCAGAGTGTCACGGTGGAGGCTGTGGAGGGGACTCATGTGACACTCTGGAGCTTTTCACATGGACAAGATGGTCATGCTGTGTTCAGGGGTCTATCACGTTTACTGGATGTCAAAGCCCTAGAGGTCTGGGTCAGACTGGAGACGTCTCATCAAAAAAAAAATCCAGATTCATAATTGATTTTCTGAATAAGCTGCAAAGCTGTTATTGATAAGGCTGTCTCTTTTTTTCTCTCGTCAGTTTCACACAGTGCTGGAACTTAGGGACTGCATGTGCTCACAGGTTTGTGAGAAGCTCTACGTGAGTCTGTCAGGGGCCCTATGTGAGGGGCCATATATCAGGGGCCCTATTTCAGCAGCCCTATTTGAGAGATCCTATATTTTTATAGGGTGCCATTTCTGTCCCCAACAGAATGCTGGATGCACTATCTTCCAAAGTTCACCTTCACCTTCCAAAGTTCAAATATCACCTTTCACATAGTCTTATGTGTGTCCTCAGATCTGACATAGTCCTACATGTGTTCTCAGGTTTAACATAGTCCGACATGTGACCAGACAGAGTGTTGTGTCATATTAGCGGTAAAACAAGAAACACAGTGAAACTTAGATCCACCCAAAAACACACCAGTGTTTGCATAAAGTTGAAGCTAAACAGATAATATGAGCCAAATCTCACCACGTCCTCCTCTTTGATCTTGGTGAAAACTGAATTCCCAAATAAATGTGGTGTAGTAAATATATCGAGTGTGGAGCATTCGCACACTTGCATCAAGATGCAGCCTAACGAGTCCACATAACTTCTCCATAATTCTCCTCATCTATCCAGGTAACCTAGAGTAAAGTTATTTAGAATCAAAAATCTAAATGAAGAGCACATGCCCGATATGGAGAAAACAAAACAAAATTTAAGTATTACTAGACCTGTCATGCCCAAAACAGCCTGTGGCAGCATTCATGAGCTGTCTCCTGTCACTGGAAATGAGGCTCAGGTGAACAGTCCTGTGTGAGGGGCCCTATGTGAAAAAGAAAACTGCTTATCCTTTACCAAATCATTAGTGAAAAAGCAGATTCTCATGATCAGTAAGTTCCACGGGAACACTAGACCACATTCTTTGAATGCATGTTCAGCCTGTCGCCTGTGAACACTTAGTGTGTTTTTATTGTCCGGTTCTAGATTAAGATTGAGCACCTTAATCCAGTATTTATCTTATAGCACTGTCTGTAAGATGGGTCTGTGGCAGCATGATTCCACCAAAGGAATGTGGTCATGTGTGGATGCTGTGTTTGACTACAGTGTGAGGTTGAGGCTTTTACTACCGACAGAAAAGTAGAGAACAGTATTGGATATTTGGAATTGAGCTATTGTTAAACTCCTCTTACACCAGCTAAACAAAACGCATCTTTCCCATTATGCATATGCTCTGTGTGAGGGCTATATGAGTCAGTACATTTTTGTCCTACATTTAGCATGAACCTATATAGAACATTTAATGAAGCTAAATTCCAGTGAGTCTGTACAGTGGCAGAGACATCTCTGTAAACCTGTGGGGCCAGCTGCTTCTCCTCTGTCAACAGGTTCAACCAGAACAGCTGTCACTCAGGGCTCGGGTTGTTACTGTTCAACCAAGACCTCATGCTTGGGGTTTATAACATTATTATTAATCTGCAGGGATTGCGCATGGCTGAATAGACTGGACTCCGAGAGAAGACAGGATGAATCAGTGGTAGGGCATTAACAGATGGTGCTTCATTTGTCTTACCATTTCCTAGCTCTGAGAGTTAGTCCTGAGCCACTGTGGTGAAGTGCTTTGGGAGGTAAACTATACAGTGAAAGACCCAGCTGCACTGGCAGAACGGGTCACAAGTATGCTCCTGAAGACACAAACATTTTCTGGAGCAGCATCAGATCACCTATATCAGTGTAGGTTCAGCCAGGCTAATGACTGCATCTGTCAATCAAACTGTAAAGTCCTTAACACAAACTTCTGTCATTACAAACAATCATCCCTCTTCTCAGCCTTACCCCATGCAACCATGCATAACCCACAGTCTCACACACGTCCACATGCACACACATACACATAGACACACACGCACGCATACACATGCACACACGCACATGCACATGCGCGCACACACACAAACATTAAGTTTACACTGTTGTATGTAAAGCACTGGTCAGCTGTGGTTTAAATGTGTTATATAAATAAATTATACATTTGAATAGACACACATGTTGCGTGGGAACATTCACTTACATCCATTTCATGGAGACGATCCTGCTGCAGTACCTGGCAGCCCTAAGCCAGTGAAAGGGCAGTGGCCTGACTCTTTTATGTAACAGAATGGAGCTGACCGAGAGCCAGTGTGAAACCCAGAGCCTGAGAACCTCTCTGGCCCCACAATGGTCCTCGCACAAGTGCCCCAACAAAGACTGGACTGTGCCAGGACTGCAACTTAAAACAGGACTCAATGCCAGTCTACCTGCCTGCCCCTCCCTCACATTGCTTGCTTCACCTACCTGCCCTGTTTTTCACCTATTTGCCCCCTCCTTCACCCACCTGCCCCCTCCTCACCCTGCCTTACTCACCTACTCACCCCTTCCTCACCTATCCTCACCTACCCTCACCTACCTGACCGCTCCCTCACCCACCTGCCCCTTTCACCCTCAAGCATGAGTTCAAAATATAGACCGTAAATCTGAACAGACATAACTAACGTGCCAAATAGACAATGCACCAGGAGGCTCTTCTGGCTCCTTCTAAGCCTGGCTCCAATTGACTTGGACTGAGTTCTTCTTTGTAACTGCTATAGTGAGCCATGTCATTTTGGCAGGAAAATTTTAAAAAATGGTTGTATTAACCCACTTTACACGATCCTGTTTTTTGGTTTTTTTTGGTTGGTTTTTGCTATTTTGTTTGTCAAAACGTCCTATTCATAACACAGAGCCTGGCTCCAGATTCTCTCCTGTAACAGTTAGCATCACAAACTTCATTGAATGGTGCTGAACACAATGAGTGATATCATACACGTCAATGGTTCAAAATCAATAGTCTGCACTTGTTCATTCACAACAAATTTAAATCCACAACAGTGCAGTGCAGAGCAGACTTCCGGATGTGAGTCCAGAGCAGTGCCAAAAATGTTTGACTTTGTACTGTAAGATGGTACAGTGGAACCAGGCCCTTATGATACTGGGATGGAGAGGTGGACTACAATAAAGAGATGGAATGGAGGGATGGGATGGAGAGGTAGAATTCGATGGAGAGGTGAGATGGGATGGAGAGGTGGTGTAGGGTGAAGAGGTGAGATGTGATGAGAAATGGGATGTGATGGAGAGGTAGGATGTGATGGAGAGGTGGGATGTGATGGAAAGGTGGGATGAGATGGAAAGGTGGGATGTGATGGAAAGGTGGGATGTGATGGAAAGGTGGGATGTGATGGAAAGGTGGGATGTGATGGAAAGGTGGGATGTGATGGAAAGGTGGGATGTGATGGAAAGGTGGGATGTGATGGAAAGGTGGGATGTGATGGAAAGGTGGGATGTGATGGAAAGGTGGGATGTGATGGAAAGGTGGGATGTGATGGAAAGGTGGGATGTGATGGAAAGGTGGGATGTGATGGAAAGGTGGGATGTGATGGAAAGGTGGGATGTGATGGAAAGGTGGGATGTGATGGAAAGGTGGGATGTGATGGAAAGGTGGGATGTGATGGAAAGGTGGGATGTGATGGAAAGGTGGGATGTGATGGAAAGGTGGGATGTGATGGAAAGGTGGGATGTGATGGAAAGGTGGGATGTGATGGAAAGGTGGGATGTGATGGAAAGGTGGGATGTGATGGAAAGGTGGGATGTGATGGAAAGGTGGGATGTGATGGAAAGGTGGGATGTGATGGAAAGGTGGGATGTGATGGAAAGGTGGGATGTGATGGAAAGGTGGGATGTGATGGAAAGGTGGGATGTGATGGAAAGGTGGGATGTGATGGAAAGGTGGGATGTGATGGAAAGGTGGGATGTGATGGAAAGGTGGGATGTGATGGAAAGGTGGGATGTGATGGAAAGGTGGGATGTGATGGAAAGGTGGGATGTGATGGAAAGGTGGGATGTGATGGAAAGGTGGGATGTGATGGAAAGGTGGGATGTGATGGAAAGGTGGGATGTGATGGAAAGGTGGGATGTGATGGAAAGGTGGGATGTGATGGAAAGGTGGGATGTGATGGAAAGGTGGGATGTGATGGAAAGGTGGGATGTGATGGAAAGGTGGGATGTGATGGAAAGGTGGGATGTGATGGAAAGGTGGGATGTGATGGAAAGGTGGGATGTGATGGAAAGGTGGGATGAGATGGAAAGGTGGGATGAGATGGAGAGGTGGGACGGAGAAGTGGAGGGTGCTGTTGACTTTTGACTTTGTGCTGCAGGATGGTGTAATCTCGGTGAAGGATGTGGACTTGGTCATGTCAGAGGGACTGGGCATGCGCTACGCTTTCATTGGTCCGATGGAAACCATGCACCTGAACGCACCTCAAGGTAACAGGACAGTAGTGACCACTTCCGCTAGTTATTTGTAGGGGTGTAACGGTACACAAAAATCTCGGTTCGGTATGTACCTCGGTTTTGAGGTCACAGTTCGGTTCATTTTCAGTACAGTTTGGGAACAAAATGCAAAACCATTTGCCTGTTGTTTATTTGTGTGTTTATTAAAACTATTTGTTTTTGACATTATACAGACAGGAAAATAAAATAAATGCAAAGTGCTCCTTGGTAATACTAATTGCTAGGTAATAATTAATACTAAGTTAAATAAAATTTTCTCAAATAAGCAACAAATGTATGTAATATTATAAAAATAAATTCCTTGTAAACTTTTCAAAAAGTAAAGCCAGCGAGGCCAATTCATACTTCATAAGAACATAAGAACTTTTTTACACTGTAAAAACAAGTTTTACACTGCATCAGATTATTAATTAAAATCTTTTGCATAAATAAAGTCATCTTTACAACATATAACCCACATAAGAGCCACATCAGCCCGTTTTATATTCCATCCATCCATCCATCTTCTACCGCTTAATCCGGCTGGGTCGCGGGGGCAGCACGCTGCCCATTACTCT
>JACN01021026.1:0-34429 GCA_000787155.1 Scartelaos histophorus
AGTGAAGGAGGCGATGAGAAGATGAGAGTGAAGGAGGCGATGAGAGTGAAGGAGGCGATGAGAGGATGAAGAGAGTGAAGCAGGTAATGAGAGGATGAGGAGTCTTTAATTATAATTATTTGGAGCAAAGCCAGTAGCTTTCTATAGCATCTCAGAACCAACCAACTTCCAGAGAATTCTTTGTTAGAGACTGGGTCTTCAAACTTGCCATATTATATTATGGCTCAAAGTCCTTTCAACTGGCCAAAATCACTTGTTTGAGTAATGCCACTTTTTGAGTTACTGTGGAAAAAAAGCACACCATAGATTGTTTGTGTCAAATGAACAGTACTGTCTTTGTTTTGCGACTGTAGTTTGAGTTCTTGTTCAAAGTAAGGTAGATACAAAGTGCGTGACTGGCAGTTTTGAGAAGAACTATAAACCAGGAATACTTAGCACTGTACGCAGAATGGTAAGACAAGTTTCACATTTTAATTAGACAGACATGGCAGTACAGTTATTAAAGCACTACTGGGTGTACGAAAACCACAAGTGCAAAGAAAAAAAGTTCATTTATTTTCTATTTTTGGACTGCATTATTCTGTTATGGCTCAGCTGGGGCAGGAGGGGGCGCACTGGGGACAATTTCCTGCTGCAATTTAAGTCAAGTTTTTCCAGCTCATCTTTCATATTCGCCGTGGGTGTCCATAATCTCATAAAACTTACATCATATATAAGATATTACTTGTAGTAAAGCTGTCACAACAAATTGATTAGAAGAACAGATTTGATACTCAATACTGTCTCCGATAGCCTGATAATAAAAACAAACTCTCTTTTATAAACAATAGAATATCATTTTCAACATTAAATAATTGTATTTTCTTTAATATTACTATGGGTCCATCATCCAAGTAGGCTCCATAGTGGTCCATGGGCATATACTGATCTGTGTGGTTTGTTCTGTGCTGTGAATGTGATTTTTTAGTATCGATACTTGCTCAAATGAGTATCTACTTTCAATTTTAGTTTTAGTATCAATTATTATCTGATTTTTGATACTTTTGACAACCCTAACTTGTAATGACCTTGCAACAAGAAGTAGTAATCTGTAAAGTCTAGAGAAACTTAAATCTCTTTAAATTTGTACAACTCTTGGTAACATAACTAACAATGTTCATTTTACACCAATCAACAATAAGTTTAAACATACTCCCTCCAGCCTTTAGGCCAAGTTGTTAAGTGATTTTATTTTAGCAAACTCCTCTCTACACATCAAAGTTAAGCGATGCAACCCCTCCAGTCCATCCAGTTTTTACTTGAACATAAAATCCCCATTTCATTCTATTAAACATTTACTTTAGATACCAAAAAACACAGCTGGTCCCTCCCACCTCCTCCACATACAGAGGAGCAGGTTGGCGCAGTAGTTCTGTTACCTGATTTTACAAGCTCATATCGATACTTTTCAACTGATCAACATGATGTGACCTGATGCTAACTGAAGGCACTGCTCTTTCAGGGGCTTGTTAGACTTTAATCTGGGCTGTATTTAAACACAAGCTGGTGAGAAAGAGCTGGTTTGTTGAAATCTAAAACAGGACCATTGATCACAGGGATCTGTAAATGTAAATCCATTTAGCAATTTTTCTTGTTTTTGGACCACCTTAAACAACAGGGCTAAATTGTGCCTTGCATCCGTATGCTGAACACTCATGTCACTGCAAAGTATCAATTCAAGACTTGATATTGTATTTAACTTAGTTTTTATCTAACTGTTAAACCAACATGACTGAAATTCTGAAACACTTACAGCATTTCGGTCATGGCTTTCAGTTACAAGATCTGACTCAAAACATTTATTCAGAAACTTATGGTCATCTTTTTAAATTGATATTGCCATTGCTCTTAAAACATGCTATTCTGGTGTTTTTTTGATACTTTAGGGTCATTGTGTCAGTGACATAACATAGTCTGTAACACAATACTGTTTTCAATCCATGTATTTTTCATTATGAATATTTAATTTGGTTTGAGGGGCCTATGGAAAATCATAAATAATTTAGTGAACCACCAAGTTAATAAAGGTGCACTATTCTGATATAAGGTCCGCCACTTGCTTGTTTCCATGGAGATTTTTTTCTTTGCCAATCTTGCATATTATGCCGTACCTCATGAATTGCTCCTAAATGCTTTGAAATAGCAGGAACAGGAAGTGCTCCACTGTGTTTTTAAACTCCATACGCCTTCACTAGAATAATTTGGATCATTTCAGCTCTGGAATTCCCAATCTCTACTGAGCAGAAGGTAAAGATTTGCTCTTGACTTGAAAACTAGGTGGAACAAAGCATTGTGTCAGTGACATAACATAGTCTGTAACACAATACTGTTTTCAATCCATGTATTTTTCATTATGAATATTTAATTTGGTTTGAGGGGCCTATGGAAAATCATAAATAATTTAGTGAACCACCAAGTTAATAGGTGCACTATTCTGATATAAGGTCCGCCACTTGCTTGTTTCCATGGAGATTTTTTTCTTTGCCAATCTTGCATATTATGCCGTACCTCATGAATTGCTCCTAAATGCTTTGAAATAGCAGGAACAGGAAGTGCTCCACTGTGTTTTTAAACTCCATACGCCTTCACTAGAATAATTTGGATCATTTCAGCTCTGGAATTCCCAATCTCTACTGAGCAGAAGGTAAAGATTTGCTCTTGACTTGAAAACTAGGTGGAACAAAGCATTCTGAGCTTTGGAGATGTAGACAGACAGGATAACACTAACATGTCTGAATGAAACAAAACACATATGTTTTTGATTAGGTAATAACATTGTAACATGGCTTGAAACTCACAATTTTGCTTAATTTTAAGTTATTAACAAGTGAAGCCAAGTATTGAACGTGTGTGTGGGCAGTTTAGAAAGACATTTTTCATTTAAGAAAGATGATTAAAATTTTTGCCCTTTCACTTTCTGCATATTTGCATATCTTGCGAGTACATATTCTTTGGACGCTGGATCTTACATTCAGCGCTGTATATACATTCCGAACTCTCTCTTTTTCAACTACGCTTCAATCTTCGTCAGCCCCTCTTTTGAAAACATGGATGAAGACAATTATATCCCCCATCTTGTGCGATAATAGAAAGGATTTACAATCTAAACATGGGTGCGTGGCGTGAAATTGGTAACATTATTTGTAGGAGTGGAGACACGCTACTCTCTGTGTGATAATGATGTTGATTTTCAGTGTTTTTAATATGCAGAATCCTGATGAGCGGTTTCCAGCTGAGGGCTTTAAAACGCTGCCACATCTCCATTGAAGCTGAAATATCTGGAGCGACAGAGCTGACAGAGGAGAGCAAATACGATTGTTTTCAAATTTGGGGTCTTGCGTTTGCCAAATAAATCAATACTAAGCCAATTATAGTACATGTGCAATTGAATCGTCATTGCAAATAAGCTAAGGATGTCAGGCTAATTCGATTTACAATTGATGTCATTATAGATGCCACAGTAAAGTAATCGTCTATTTTATATGAACAAGTCACGGATTCAAGTAAAGTCCCATTCATTTTAATAGAGTTTGAGAGCTTGCTGGGGTTTTATTTGGGAAATTATGATTTTAATAATACAAACACATTTATACAATACAATTAGTCAGTCAGGTGAATCTAGGGAAATTACAGCTGATCTAATACAGATCTTGTACAGGGCAGCACAATTCTCTCAATTAAACCGAAATTGCAATTTGAGTTTGCGCAATTATAAAATTGCAAAGTGTGAAAGTATTTTGATAAAAGAAATATTGTGTCTTGTTGCACCTGTAGCTTAAATCTCTACAAACATGTTCTGAAAATCTTGGGATTACTGTATTTTAGTAGTTGTCATTAATTATCAGTGTTAATGCTTCTGGAAATGTTTACAATTTGCAATCTGAGTTTGATTTAATAAATGTTTGTTGCAAATATGAAATATGCAAGCTCAATATAAATATATAGTTTTGCAGTGTCTGTCTGAGATCGACTAATAATTTAATTATTTTTTCACGGCCGATGCCAAATCCAGAGCAGCTGATTGCCGATAAGATCAGTTGATATTATAATTTAAATTTACCCACAACCCTTTTTACCACAGACCTTTGTGTATCTTTGCATTTAGATGTTAAAATAAAGCGTTGTGTGCTCTTTTTGGAGCAGGTTAAAAATCAGGCTATCTGCAGTTTCTAACCACAATTATTTAAACACTTAAGTACATTGGCCTCTCTCTACCTCCATATCCTCTGTGCCCACAGTGCTGTAACCAAAATCCTGGATCCTGCATTTTAGAACATAAATGTGTGATAGTCAGTGACTTGGCCTCCATGAGGAAGCAGTAGGTAACAGAGAACCTGGCAAAGAGAAAGTGTCCTTCAGGCTACAGTTAACAGGGATCTGACTGGCACCAGGTGAGCGTCCATCTGCCATCAGAGTGTGGTAGAGACCTAGAGAAACGGACAGAGTTATACAAGAGTTTAATACTGTACTGTGTAACCTGAGTCAGTCACACCTTAGGGTACTTCAATGGCCTTGACTAATAACAAATACTTCTTAGTGTAAACAACTCGAGTGTGTTCATTTCAGTGTGATTAGCTTGTCAGAGCTGAAGAAAAACCTTTGTCCAGTTGACAGAAATCAATTTTCCTTTGTTTTTATGTAAATTAGCTGTTTGAAGCCGTCTTTCAAACCTGTCCAAGGACTGCAGATGAAAATTAGCTTGTAGCTACGTTAGATGTACAGCATTTTTTTCGCTTTCAGATCAATGTAACCTGACTTTGTTTTACATCAATATATGTGAATAAATCATTTTAAATATGTGGTCTCTTCAGTGGTGGAATAACTACTCCACTTCTACTAAGTATATGTGTAAATATAGTTTTAGAGTACCTGTTAGAATGCAAAGTACAAGTATTTTGTGGTCTTGTAAAGCTTCAAATGTATTGATTGTTCAGAAACAACAGATTTTGTAGTTTGTTTGTTTTTTCCTAGCTGTTTTTATTTGTACAAACTACAATTGTGTTTCCAGCAGGTCTCAATCAATAATAAAATTGCATTTACTTTTTAGCCATGTTCAAAATTTAGTAGAGTAGAAAGTACATACACCTGCTCTCAAATGTAGTCAAGTAAAAGTAAGAAGTATTCACTTTAAAATTTAAAAAAGTAAAGTACGGATACTTTTTTTTTTACGTGCTATGTTGCCTTCTACCACTGTAACCTTAAGCAGAAGGTACTTGCAGAGAATGTAACAAAAGTTGGAATAAAGTCTTCCAGTTTGTGTCAAGGCAACCTGAAAATAGAAAATTGCTGTTAAATTGTCAGGACATCTTAACTCAGCAATTTCCCTGTTTTCAAACATAGAAGAACCCATCCGGACTACTTTATTTATACATCCTTGCCTGGAGCTTGGTGCGAACCTCTGTGGTGCCTCCCCAGCCCCAGACTATTAAAATGCAGTTAGCACATGGTAATGGCTAATCGGCGCACTAATGAAGGAGCTGCTTTAGAGTCTTTTGGAGCTACTTAAAACAGAAATACATGATTTAGCACAATTATTTCATATTTTGCATGTCAAATGAGGCAATAAGTAGGATTTTTTTTCTCTCCACAAAGTCATAAATCTGACTGATCTGAGTCCTTGGATAAGAGATAAACATGGTCAAATTAAAAACTCTTTTGCTAATTATGCTGATAATAATGATAATGTTGATTTATTCACAATTATAGACATATTTTTTTCCATTATTTAGAACAAGCTTATGTCTATATTTTGTGTTTTGAAAGCAGAATTAGCTCCTCACTTCAAGATGCCAGATCCTATAATTAAAACCTTTACAGATTCTTTATCAGCCCAGTTTAGCTCCTTATGTAGGCTTGGTCTGGTCCTTTTTTATAGTTTTGATTTAGTCCTGGTTTAGTTCAGGTTAAGTATAAGAAGGATAAAGAGATATGAAATAGTTGTTGAATAATATTCACATATATTTCCGCTGTTTGAATGTGTGATCTTGACATGCCGTATTTACTTGACATTCCTTCAAGCTGAAAATGTTAAAGCAGGACTAAACAAGAAGCCTTTTTAATATGTCACAAAATATTTAGTTATTCACTCTATCAGATGCATTTTTATTTATAGCAATATATAAAGTGTTTTAGCTAATGTTGTAAGCGTGTTTGTCAAGAATTTAACTAAATTTTATTTTATATGATTGGGACATTACCCTTCAAATGATTTCGTTTTACATTGTTAATTGCTATGACATTTTTTCATCATTCTGAAACCATGGATACCCCAAAATAATAACAAGTACATGCACAAAATTGTTGAATTTAGCCAAAAGAAAATTGAAAATACATCGGTTCAATAAAGATAAAAAGATTGACCAACATTCACTGGATGCAGGTGAATAGATAACTGACATCTATTGCCTTTAACAATCCAACGGTCTCTTAAAAATCACATATCCAAACATTTTTAGAGCTGCTTCTTGTTTTTCTCTCGTACTCATTGTGCTGTGCTCCTCTCAAAACAATCCCTCTTGATTCAGTTCAGTCCCTTTGAATGCCCACTCCATTGTCCTCCTGTCACCGTCTCTCTGATGTTTGTCATTAGTTGTCACGGTAACTGAAGTCATGTGATCGTCCATCGTTATGTTAATAAATAGAGAGGAGCCATCGTGGTGGATTTAAGGCGGAGAGAAAGGGAAGCGGCGTTGGCACGTGGCGACTCTTGGCTGTTGAAGGGGGTCATTTTCTCGTGCCCCTTCTGTGCCCATGTGCGTCAAGTGAACATACGCACAGCAGGATGTAGTCTGCTGTCGGCATGGCAACGTGACATATGCCCAATAATCCAGTGGCCTTTAAAATTATCTGCGCCTTTTCAATCGTTAAGATATGGAAAGCCACTATTGACATTTTGCATCTGATGTCATCGACGTTACCTGGGGGTGTGATGCTAACTGTACCCACTGACCATAGCCTCTTACAAGTGGTTTATTTAAATCCATTTTGTGTTTTCTTTTGTATTCTTTTGTTTTCAATCTTAAAATATTTTTGACTAATGTATGTATTGTGTAACTGCTGAACGTTCCATCATAGTGATACATGTAGAGCACCCCCAGCAGTGCAGTGTCATCTGAAACCCAGCAATTTGTTTATATGCCTATACAAATGTGGTTTCCGCTTCCTGGCTATAGGCACCATTTTGAGAATTTTTTTTCCCATTAGAATATATATTTCATTTCATTTTCAAGTCTTTTTGTCATAACCCATGGAGTAAAGCTATCATTATGAGTAGTTATATAACAGTAAATTATAGGGTGGCTGTGTCTTTGCTGGTCTAAAAAGCACAACTCTAGACAAACTATATTCAAAAAATAAGACTGAAATGCTAATAGGACTTCCTGGAGTTGCATTATCACATTTTACAGTGTGCATTGTCCACACTTGCATTAGTAGGGCTACATGGTATGGGACTGCAATTGCGATTTTTCTGACAAGCACAGTGATAGCAATTCAGTTACAATTTATATTTTAAGTGCATCCAAGAGAACTGACAAATGAATAAGAATCCGAAGAATCTCAGAACATGCAGCGCTCTAAATTACTACTTACACAGAAAAAGACCCCATAGAGGCAGGGAGGGCATCTGAAACACAGGGAGGACATCTGACACACGGCCATTTCAGAACATGTTTGTTCAGATCTAAACTACAGGGTTAGCAGCTTTTACACAGAATGAGACAAGATATTTTGTTGTTTGTGGAGTAAATTATGGCACTTCAATAATTGCAGCCTTTGTGATTTACTAATTGTATCAATTCCGATTAGATAACTGTAGTTGTAAGAGGTAGATTTTATTCTCACATTCTTATTTTCAACGTTTTTATTACACACAGTAATATACGCTATATTACCAAAAGTATTGGCTCACCTGCCTTTACTCATACTATGAACTGAAGTGCCATCCCATTCCTAACCCATAGAGTTCAGTATGATGTGGTTCCACCTTTTGCAGCTATTACAGCTTCAACTCTTCTGGGAAGACTGTCCACAAGGTTGAGGAGAGTGGTTATAGGAATGTTTGACCATTATTTTATATTTATACACCTGTGGCCAGGCCAAGTGATTAGGACACCTGATTCTGATCATTTGAATGGGTGAGCGAATACTTTTGGTAATATAGTGTATGTTATACCAATAACATATATTACACACAGTAATGTATGTTATACCAGTAACATAAGATTTCATTTTTTTATATTAATCTTGATCAGGTCATCAGTTTTGCATGATTTATGCAGTATATTCACATGGGACCATTCTCGTTGGTTGTTATAGGTGCCATCTCAGCTGTACTTCATCTTAAAGGATTCATTTCTGTCCTTTTGGTTCTGCCCCAATGCTTCCCATAACCCCTATATAATAATCTTTCAAAACCATTATGCAAAGAAGGTCCATCACTTACATCTTCTCAAATGCTGATTTAATTACTGTGTGGGTAGACTACAGTATAACCACCCCAGGCAATGATTAATTTCAAAGCATGAATAAAGCAAGTCTGAAATGGATTCTGGTGAAGTGCACATAGATCTGTAGGTAGTAATGCATTTTAAAAGGTTTATGTGTAATTTTAAACAGATAATCCAAGATGTTAAAATACCACCAGGCAGGATGGTATGGGGCAAAATTTTGTCACGCTTCTTAGACACATCTGAATCTTTGAAATGTGGGTGTGATAACTGTATTTAAACGCAGAAATAATTGAAAATGCTTGAAGATGTGTACTAGCCTGTAGAATGTATTTTTCTTTAATTTTGCATAAGTAACACACTAATGAGCGACACTAATCACCAGTTAATTGGCAGCATAACTCTTTTTCAGAAAACCAACATTTTAACATGTTTAATACGCTCTGAGTCTTCCTGCCCTTGGTCTTTGTGCTAAGTCACCTCACTCCCCCTTCAGACCCCTGCCACATTACAATGGGCATTCATCTCACTAATGAAACTACTGCACAGTGCAAGATGTAGTGCATTGTTTTTTTATCATGCTTTTATATATTTATGGAGCGTGAATATAGGATTGTGAGCTGAACATTGTATACGATCTCACTGCTAACTGTAACGACTAAGGAAGGTTTGAATATATTACGGAAACATGCATGGATGACATCTCAAACCTCTTCAGGCATGTTTTAAATGAGGGAACAGCGTTATAAAATGGTAGAAAGGTAAAAAAAAAATAATAATAATCTAGCTAAAACATTTTGCATAAGACCTTCAATTTGAAAGAATTAAATGGCAACAAAAGGAGGCTCTAAATGTGAAAAGTATGTACTGTAATACAGAATTACCATAAACATAGGTGCCTGAAGGCCAAGCCAAAGTGGCAGTCATTAAATATTACTATAGCGACCTTTATTGCCTCAGAGGCAAAATACTGCATGCTAAGGCTCTAGTCCTTTCGATTAATTGGATGGTGTCCTCAACTAAAATTTGTATTAGTCCATTTGTATTATTTGTATTAGATTTTAAAGCAGCCAATTGAGACCAAAATAAATTCTGACAAAGTGATTGACGAATTTACTCTGCCAAAGAAAGATGCAGAAATGTACTAACTCTTTGAAATCCATCTTTTTCATTCCCAGAGAAACTTCCTGTTTCTATGGGTTTAAATGATGGCAGTCTTGACAGTACCCGCTAAAATAGCATCTGGCATCTTTCCTCTTTTCACATGTGTTTGTTTAAATCAGATCCTTCTCAGCAAATTGCAGTTTTACTTTTTAGCATTTACTTTTATTGCTTCTTATGCTCAGTTCTGTTTTCACTGTGGCCCAATTAATAAACTATGTGTATTACAATTCTACCTCTTAACAACTTCAACAGAATTCTTCAAAAGCAGTGCAAATAAACTTACTCGGGCATTCTTAATCCCTTTAGGCATGCTTCATTTTTACCTAACATTTTCACTTTTTCCTCCTTCCCTGCATCTCCAGCTGCAAGTGAAAAGTGTAGATTAGAAGCTACAAATAGGCCCAAACTGAGTCGTTAGAAAATTAAAACCTTTGGGAGCTGAAGCCAGAGCAGCCAATTTAATACAGTCAAAACCACTTTAATGAAACAGCCACTTGTGAACAGCTTTAGTGCAGATTTTTTCATTGTAAATTCTTCTTACTGATTTTAGTCCAGTCTTAAAGGTGGATTGTGTAAGTTTTCTGGTCCGTTCATTCCTTGTTTCCGCAAAGATATTATTTCTTTGCCTGGATATGGTTTTGTAATATGGTTTTAGACTTGTCTATTTGCATAAAAATTAGGATGTGACATCACCAAGCTAAGTGGAGGGGACCATGCTCACAGTAGGAATTTTTGCTTGTGGAGGGATTTTTGAGCAATAAAAAATAACTTTAAATAAATGAATGCAAAATGGATATGTTAAATTACATACAGTGGAATATTCCAGACAAAGCAATAATGTCATCACAGAGACAAGCAGGTGGTGGACCCTCCCCATGGAAGTTACATAGTGCACCTTTAAAGGGGTAGCTTTACTCTGTTTTTCCCATATTTTTGAGCTAAATATGTCTACAGAAAAGATATATTGTATAATCAACTCAAAATTAAGGCCTAACCGATATGGATTTTTGCTGGGGTGACACACAACAGCATCTCTTCTCCTTTTATTAAAACAAGTTGTCTTTTTGTTGCTGCCTGTGCTAAATTTAATTTTTATTCTGGAGTCAGGAGTTTAGTTCAGTCTTAGTTTAGTTTAGGTGTCACATGGGTGGGACGTGCTTGCCCATATTTAGAAAATAATGCTGAAGAAAAAATATTTTTTGAGATTTCGCGCCAATGAGCAGAGGCCATTGAAAACAACACCAACTTTGGTTCATCCATGACTCATGGCATTGGAAAAACACACTGAAGAACCTTAAAACTAGTTGAAATTGCATTACCTTCTATATAAATCCTCTGTAAAGTTCTTATTGGCGCATAGAGGTTAATAGATTTTCTGATCTCGATTGAATAAAACAAGACCATGTTTGATGTTTGAATGTCTCAGTAATGATTGACCCATTTTACAAGATGTATTTGAAAGAGAATGCGTCACTTGCAGTCTATATGGCAGTATCGATTGTTGGTGTCAAAGCTGTTCGTGTGTATTCTATTATGAGGTTAGACGGTGTGACCTCTACAGGCTAACTCCGGCGCTGCAGCTGTCACAAAGTGCATTAACATTGATCAGGAGGAGGACACTCAACATGTGGATTAATGGCCTGTCATGGTTTATGGCCCCAAAGGATAATCTTTTTCTCCTGAAATGGTCTAAAAATAAACGTTAGCTGTGACATTGACCGCATGGCAAAGAGTTTTTGAGCTATAGAACCTGTTAAATGTTTCTATTCTGAAGTAGCTGAGAATTAAAATGCTGCTTAAAGGTGCATTGTGTAGCTTTTCAGGTGCAGGGTCCATTAAATGCATTTCTCCATGGAGTTATTATTGCTTTGTTTGAATGTTTCACAGGATAGTATTAAACCTTTCTATCTTCATGGACACCAAACCAGACCAAGTTACAGGTCACATCCCGCTCACAGTCAGAATACCTGTTTTTCTAGGTATTTTTCAGCTATAAAATCATCTGTAGTAGAATAATTGTAAGGTAGCATTGTTTAAAGTCATATTGTGGCACATTCCAAGCAGAGCAATGACATTTCTATAGAACCAAGAAGGTGACAAGCCCAATTACGCAGTGCACCTTTAAACTACATGAGTACTCTATTATATATTTCCCCCTCACGATCCCTTATTCTCCCTGGTCCATACTTGGAGCAAATGACATATTTGTGCTGGTATGTATTTTTACAACCAGCAGACCCCCTTTCACTTGACATCTATAATATAATCAAGTGTGTGTTACTAGACTTGTTTCCTGATTGTCTTGGCTCTGGAGTACTATCTGCCAAGCCCAGCTGGCCTCCCCAGAGGGTCCCAGCCTCTGACGCTCCTCTCTGGGTGTACTGTATGTCCTGGGGTTATCCAGCCTCAGCTCCACGCCTCTGCACATGATTGATGAGCAAATGGGATTGTAATTCAGTTACTCAGATGTCACCCTGCAGCTGTATGTGTGTGGCAGCCTCACATTTGGAAATGTGCTTTATTAGAAACAATGAGGAGACCCAGATGGCTTCAAGTCAACCCACTATGTCACTTTTTGAATTGGACTAAGGATTTTCTTCAGTCTGCATCTTTCTTTGCAGGTCCCTCTTTGAATCTTCTAAAGTCAATCATTTTTCAGTAAATCGCTGAATTCACATCATTGGTCGTTTATATGTCTATGTGATACTAGACATTTCTGTTGGGGCTCTGGTTTGGACATCGCTCCGTTTCATCAAGAAAAATGCCCTACAGTATTTTTCAGGTGCAGTCATTTCTGGCGGAGGTATTCTTAACTTCTTACACATTCAAAATGATGTCCATAAATGCCTTGATGCACAAGTTTGTCCTGTGTTTATGGCATTTTCTAACGTCACCAACTGCACCCTTATTCTCATTCATTCATAAACAGTGTGGGTGAGCTGTCTGATTGACGGCTTGAGTTAGAGCCGGCTGGTATGACAATATGTTATTTTGGATATCTGCTTCTCTATTTTAATGCAGATCCTACACAGATACTTTCTCCAGACTCTCCTCGTATTGGTCCATCTTCTGTCATATTCTAAAAAACGAGATTTTACAGGTTCAGTCTTTACTGGTGGAGGTCTGCCATTTGACATGTTATGGAGTGAGAATTCCTTTGCTTTGTATTGTGTTTGCATTTTTTCCAGTTCTAGGTGTTTTTCTAGGTTTTTTTTTCTTCAAAACATAGATTCAGACTTCTCCAGTGCAATAACTTGTAACTTGGCCTGGCATCCCCTGCTCTTCCCCTTGTAGACAGGAGTTTAATGCCATACTGTGGAACATTATAAAGCAGAGAAAAGCAGTTAGTAACCTAAAGGTTGGTTAGTAAGTGTAGTTTACTTTTTTACATTTCTATATTTATTTGAACAGATGACCCAGACGCCCACACACCAGTCACTCTTATGTCCAGATGTATAATAATAATAATATATATATATATTTTTGTTTCATACAGTTTGTGACTTAGGGCTAAACTTTTTGTCTTTTTAAAAATTCTAGCTATAAATCCCAGGTGACATCTTAAGTCTTATTTTCACAGATCCTTTTCCAATATGCTGAAAAGTAATCAAACCACCTCCTCTGTCTTCTCTGCCTTTCTCTCTCACCGAAAGATAGCCATTATAATTGGTGTCTTGTAAATCTTTTAATGTCTAGGATTGCTATTTTAATTTAAGGCATCATTTCCCTTCTGGTCTAGTTTGAAGGGACTTTTTAAGGGCTATTTAATGAGGGATAAAACTTGAAGACAGTGAAAATAACACATTTCTTGACGTCATGCGCCATCTTGGATTCACTTATCTCACACAAGCTGTTCTTTCTGTACTCAGGCTTTGTCTAATGGCCAATTTGTGTGTGTTTGCAGGGTAAGATGGTGAAGGGGATGGGCGGTGCCATGGATCTTGTGGCCAGCGCTGGGACAAAGGTAGTCGTCACCATGGAGCACTCAGCTAAGGTTGGTATTCCAGTGCCCTTAATGTGTGTGATGTTTGTCTAACGATCACAGCTTAAAATAATGAGTCAAACCACAAGTGACGTGAAATGGACTGAGCTCATTTAATGAATGGATCAGATGTGAAAAAGAAAGATTTATTGTAGACACTATTTTACACAGATTACACTGAATTAACACAAGAGACAGCTTAAAAGGATTATATGGATCATGAAGGAAGGCTATATGTGAAAAAAAATATGTAATGGTCGAAAATATGATAATATTTTGAGAACTAGTAGTAGTCACAGTAACCAGGTAGTAGTAGTATCAGCAGCAACAGTAGCAGCAATAGTAGAAGTAGCAGTAGTAGAACATTGCAATTGTCCGTTTGCTACTACTTATGGATGGTAAGCTACTTCTGTAGAAAAATAAATGTAAAAACAAGCCAGTCAACAATTTTTTGAAATAAATTGATCACAAAGATTTGACAACCCAAGAATCCTTTTCCCTTCTGCTCTTAATTAGGCCACTTCAGATTAGTACTTCTCTGCTTTACATGTTTTTCCAAGAGAGAGCCAAGAAGCAGTGCAGGGAACATGAGTAAAAGCAATTTGTTATAAATATTATATTTAAGGACTCAGAGTAATAGTCTGTTCTGTCATTTTTCTTATTTAAATCAACATTATTTCAGTAATGATAATAATAATAACCCATTTGAGCCATTCAGGCCACAGCTGCCCTGCTATTGACCCATTTACTCACACTACATTCATATCATATAAAGTCTCTTGCACAAGGACACAGCAACAATCTGCACTGTTCTGACATCGACCGATCATTGGCATTGAACTAAAGACGTTTGAGCCACAATGGGTAAATCCCAGTCTTTGGGCAATTTTAATCAAATATTAACTTTTATTTCTCTTTTTCTCTTTCTGAGTTACAAAAAAAAGAGTCAATTTTTTCAAACAACTTTTTAAAATGAACAGATCTGAAGATTTTGACAACCAAACAGCCCATTTCCCCTCCGCTCTCATCCAGGCCACTTCAGATTGGTACTTTTCTCCTCCTCTTGTATCCTCAGTAGCCAAGCCCCTCTCCACATCCTGCTGTAATGAGTGTGAGTGTTCAGCCTGATTAGGGATAATTCTCTTAATGGTTTGTGTAATGTCTTTTTAGCACAGCCCAGTACATCACATACACGCGGCTATCTTCACTTGGAGACATTTCCAGCCCAGATCTTGAACTGATGCCATACACAAGTAGCCAATAACATATGTACTTTGTTTCTAATGGACAATGTTCTTATATTTTCATCAAACCTAATCTAAAGGAAGTTGATAATTGACTTTTCACTAATAATAAGAATGGGTTGGTCTTATGTCACACCTCTTTAAAATGTGAAAGTTATATATTGTTATTCTTTCGGTCCTTGAACATTCATAATTATAATCATAGATGCCTTGGGGTAAACTGATGAGTTTGTGGCTTTTGTTCTGTGCATATGGCATTTTCTAACATCATCATCATCAGGACTCTATTCCTTCATAAACAATGTGGGTGAATTATCTGACTTATGGCCTGAGTTAATGCTGGGTGATATGACAAGATGTTATTTTAGATATCTGCTGGGTTGGGATGGGATGAAATTTCCATGGTATAATTACCATGAGAAAAAAATACCATGGTATGACAGCATACCGTGGAGATGCCTAATTTATAACGCTTAACGAGAACAAGGGACTTTTTGGAAAAAAAAAAAATAATGTAGTGCTGATATATGATATATTGTTACTTGGTTATGTCCTATTTGGTGTGCAAAGATTTGGTCAAACACAGATTAGTATTAGGGCAAAGAGTATTAGGCCAAAGCTGCCGTTGGATACACTAGGATAGGCACCCATATGGTTTTAATTATTATTAAATAAAATATTATTGGAAAAATACTGTAGGTTTTTCATATATAATCTGGCCAAATATAATTATTGAATCAATGGATTTTGTTAGCAATTTTAGCCAGTAACGTGCTTCTGCTCATCAGTTACATGCATGATTTTATATCAGTACAATGTAATGCCATTCATGTCCACATGCTGCAGCTGTGCTTTAAGTGAATATTTTATTCTCTGAGCTGTTTGGAGAAAATTTGAGGCAGAAGAAAACAGAGAAGAGGACAATGTGAGGTTGTGATGTCTTTTATGAAGCCATGTGGTTTTATTTTCGCTTTTGATACACAGTTATGGAAAAATGATATATCTTCCAGATGACAAATAATCCATTTGCAAAGCACAGCGAGTTTTTGGAATACAGAAAAAATATTTATTCTTGTTACAGTAGAAATGGACAGACTGTTTCTTTAAGGTGGAAAGTTCAGTACAGTCATGGAGGTAGAGAGTTCCAGAGGGTGAGGGCGGCGATGGTGAGGGTTCTATCTCTCCAGGTTCGGAGCTTGGTCCCACAGGGGAGGGACTGGAGGTTGGCATCAGAGGAGCAGAGGGAGTGGGATGGAGTGTGGGGGTGCAGCAGGTCTGCGAGGTAGGATGGGGTCTGGTGGTGAGGAGGACTTTGAAGTGGATGCACTGAGGGACCCAGTGGAGGATCTAGAGGACAGGGCAGACAGTGGTGTGTGTATGAGGAGGCGGGCAGCGCTGTTTTGAATGTATTACAGTTAACTGAGGGTTTTAGAGGGTGTGCCAATAAGAATGCCATTGCAGTAGTTGATTTTGGAGGTGATGGATGCATGGATTAACGTTTCTGCAACATATAAAGTGTGAGATGAACAGAGTCAAGCAATGTTTTTGAGATGGAAAATTGCAGTCTGGGTTATATATTTAATGTGGGATTCAAATGAGAGGTTGAGGTTGAGGAGGATGCCAACGTTATGGATGAGTGGGAATGGAGTGAGTGAAGTGTTGTCAAAATTGAGATGGAAGTGTGAGGTGACTTTGGTGAGGTTTTTTGGACTAGAATGGAATATTAATCCATGGTTATAGCTGTAAGGGTTGAAGGGCACATGGTTCTAACCTGTAAAAAGGTTTGCTGACTTTTTTTGTGACCATATGAAAAATACACAATTAAATAATTCAACTTTTGCAACTATAAATACATATTAATTAATAAAGTAGTGTGTAAAAACAGTACATTTGTATAAGTCAAGTTTTGATGACTTTTTCCCATTCAAAAGATATAATATTTAAGTTTACTTTGCGATGACAGCAGTACTAATGTCTAATTAAAGCCACATGTTTAAAGAAGACACATTGTACTGGCGTCTGCTATATATCTATAACCTGTGGATCATTATGTTTGCACATTTAAAAATTCAATATTAATCTAAAACAATATTTGCTTTTTCGTACCAAAATGACTATGTCCTTCAATTTCTATTTTTCCCGACAAGCTAGGCAAGCTGGGGAGAGAATTCAAGTCAAAACTGTTATTATAAACACAAATACAACAGTTTTGTAGTTTGTGTTCGAGGTTATTCATACAAAAGTAGAATTCTTTTGTGCTCATGTTGATAAGCCCAGTGTTGCTGTGGGAGATGAGCGTTGCTTGAACAAGTCCTCACCACTGCTGCATGTCTTCCAGCTGCACTGGTTCACTATCCATGGGTTTGGGACCGGTGCTATAGCGATTAACAATTACAACTAGGTAAATATTAATATAGAGATTTTTTTTAATGGAAAAAATTTCTAGAATACCATAAATGAGTACTGTTAAAATGAATATTTTGTTTTTTAATACAGTGAGTCTTTGGTCAAGTCACTAATGGATCAGGTTCAACATTGTACCTATTTGATATGTCACAGGAAAGTACAATTATTACATTCTAAAATCAGAAAACCACCAATAGCAGGAAGCTTAAATTCCCTATATTACTTTATTTTCTGATCTATGTTATAATGTTTTCTCATCATGTTTTGTTTCTTTCAGACAAACGCTGCATATTTAGAGTTCGGTTCTCAAATTGAAATCACTCAGTTCCACCTTGTGATGTCAGGTGGGAATACAGGAAATGTTACTCTGCATTTTTAAATTCCATACATCGTCACCAGAATCGTTTCTCTACTGAACAAAAGGTAAAAGGAGCTGTTAACTTGAAAACTACCGCTCCATGGCATCACAAGGTGGAACAGAGCATTTTGAGCTTTGGGGATGTAGGTCGACTAACAATAAAGGGTCACTCAAACATGTGTGAATGAAACAAAACACAATCTCAGGCATGTTTTTATGAGGTGACAATGCTATAACATGGCTCAAAGCTCCAGAAGAATCCATTTTGTTTAATATAGGACCTTTAAATGTTTATATAGGAAGTCCCCAGAGCCCTATGTAATGATGCAAGGGCGGTGTAACATTGTGCATTCACAGAGCCGTGCTGTGTGCTAATGGTCCACTGTCTGGCTCCCTGCTCCGGTCCAGATGGTGCAGCGTTTGAGCATAAATAAATTCTGGTCTGAGACTCGTTTTCATTCATGATGCGACTCTCAGCATAAACAAACAGCTGAACTACGACACGGCCTCTGCAGCAATGTCACAGCCACATATGATCACATTACAGCCGACACACGTTTGATCAGGGCGCCACAATTTGGTTCAGTAGCTCAACTGATAGAGCAGTTAGCCCTCTAACTAAAGCATAAGTGGTGCAATCCCTGCAACTGATATTGCATAGTATTACTGTGCTTATGTGGAGCTGTTCCTGTAATAAAGGCCAGGTCACTGTATTATCCAGTGTTATTAAGGATTCTGCAAAAAAGTACCAACATTGTCAGGCAGTAAGCCTTTAGTCGTTTATGAATTTATTCATAAATCAATGGATTTATATAGTGTCTGTCAGGAAACCCTAAGAGCTTTACAGTGCTTTATTCTTTCACTCCATGCTTAATGGTGGAAAGATACTATTGTAGCCACAGCTGTCCTGGGGCAGACAGATGTGAGACTGCCAATATGCGCCATTGGTGCATCTGACCACCACCAACCATCACGCACACAGTGCATTCTTAGTATTAGCCAATTAGTTGGTAAATCTTAGTTGGTAATAATTGGTAGATCTTAGTCGACTAAGGTGACTAACCTTTCCTTGCTGCTGTGGTCACATAAAAAGTTTGTGAGTTAGCTGAAGATTTGTTATATGCAACTGATTTTATATTATTATATGAATATTGACCTTTATATGCAAAAAGGCAGGTTAAACTCGTGATTCATAAGTTTAGTTTCTCTTGGAACCATCTTGGTGCATTGAGGAGTATAGACAAATTCAGATTCTTTATTTGGGGAGGAAAGCTGAATGAAGAGTGACTTGGCTTTGTTTTGTACTTTTTTAATTCAGACATGGTTGTTTATACATTTATAAATGTGCCCATCCAGCGAAAATTAAGGAACAAACCGTGGATAAGGTAGCAAGGTTGTCAAAAGTATCACAAATCGGATACTAATTGACATGAAAGCTAGTATCAAAACCAGATACTCATTTGAACAAGTATCAATACTAAAAAAGTTGCATATACCAAACAGAAATTAATCTTTCCTTGACAACTGTAGAATGATCTTGAGCTACATCAGAACTCTGTACTGCACCATATATTTAAAGGTCCAATATTTGAATAGATTTTTGTGAACTTTTAGTCATGTTAGAATGTTTTTACCTCATCGAAAACATACCTGGAGTCGTGTTTTGTTTCACACATTTTTGAGTAATAGTCTGTCTGCATCTCCAAATTTCAAAATGCTCTGTTCCATCTTGTGACATCATGAAGTTGTAGTTTTCAAGTTAACAGCTACGCTTTACCTTTTGTTCAAAAAAGATGTGCAATTCCAGGGCTGAAATCATCCAAATGATTCTGCAGGGTTGGTTAGTTAAACATGTGCGAATGAAACAAAACAAAACTCCGGGTCATGCAAGGTGCATGAATGGTGTTGCACGGCCATGGTGGTGTTTGTGTTCTTGATGAGGAAACATTACAACATAGATCAGAAAATAACGTAATATGGGCCCTTAAAATCATGTTTCTGTTCTGGTGTTGCCTGTTTTGAATAAGTTTAAATGTGTTTGGAGTGATTAAAAGGCAAAGCATCTATCTAGTGATGTCAGATTGAGCATGTGTTTTTATTGATTATTATGAGTGAGCATTTGTTGGTTTTCTTCCACACACAGGCTACATCCCTGGATATATTAAAGCTAAGACTGCTGCCCCGAGGATGTTTACAGCACATTTTAGTGACTCACCTCCCAATATGAATAACTCTCGTCTTTCTTCTCCACAGGGAGGAAAACACAAAATATTGGACACATGCAGTTTGCCTCTAACGGGGAAGCAGTGTGTGGATCGCATCATCACTGAAAAGGTGAGGACAGTTTGAAATATAATCTCTAATCGACTCAGAATATCATTTTTATCACAGGTAGAGATGGGTAGAGTTGGCAAAAAGTAACTGCACATAACATCTGATTTATAATTTGAAGTTAAAGGTCTATATTACGCAAAAATGACTCTTGTGAGCTTTTACCCATGTTATAAAAAAAACATACCTGCATAAACAAAACACAACTCCAGTTATGTTTTTGATGAGGGAACAACGTTATAACATAGATCAGAAAATAGCCTAAAATTGGTCCTTTAATATAGTTGGAAGGTCAAAACATGAAATTTTGCACATAATCTGATATTTTAGAGGATTTATTTTGAAAAGTTGTAAATGCTTTTATACAGTTCTATAATTTTGATCCTTTGGCACTGAAAGAAAACCCTGCTCTCTGTGAGTCATAAAAGTCATTGTAAATTAGTTTTGATGGGGTAGGATGAGCACCCATGTCATTCAGAACAGATTTTTGTTTCAATTACAAGATTTTAGGTTTTGATTGAAGCAGTAATTGTGATCATGATATGACTAATAACAAAGTCATCAGATTCACTTCCTGCTTATTAGTTTGTTTATTACCCAAAAATGAACTGACTGCAAAGGTATCGCATTCACATGGGTTAGAATTACAACTGCTCCATTAGGGCCGTGTCTGTGAGCTGTTCTTAAGGCGCCTGCTTATTGATTGATTTATGGGTTACGATTCTGTAAGTCTTTGTTTTTAAAAATATTTTATGTAGTTCTGAAGTCCCTTCTTGTTGAAGCTTTGTGTTATATTCTTCTTGTTTAAGGCTTTATATCAATAAGCTCATACAGTATTGCATTATGCTTGTGTCTGCTATATCATTCTAATCTATGACACTGGTGGATCATTATGTTAGAATTTGGACATTTTAAATCTCATTCATCTAAAATTACTTAAAGGTCTACATCTCTAAAGTTCAAAATGCTCTGTTCCACCTTGTGATGTGTCATGTAGCGGTGGTTTTAAAGTTAATTTTACCTTTTAGCTTTAGTTCACAAGAAATTGTAAATTCCAGGGCTGAAATTATTCATATGATTCTAGTGAAGTGTACGGAGTTTAAAAATACAGTCGACCACTTCTTGTATTACCACATGACGTCACAAATAGAACGTGTTAGAGTGTTTTCTGTTTGCTTAAATTTGCAGGATTTGTGAGTTAAGCATGCTTGAATAAAACAAAACACAACTCCAAGTATGTTTGCGGAGAACAAAGTAAGTACAGAGAAGTGGCTGTTGACCAGTCACTCCAAATAAAAGTTTGGGTAAACAGTTGAGTAAATGGTGATGGGGAGCAACGATAACATGGTCTAAAAAGTTGATTTTGCAAAGTAGGTTAGATTTAAAGGTGCATTGTTTAACTTTTCTGGTGGGGCGACTGTCAAATACTTTTCTGCATGGAGATGTTATTTCTTTGCCTGCAGTGTTTCACAGTATGGCATTAAATCTTTCTATCTTCATGGGGATCAAACCAGATGAAGTTACAGCTCAGATCTGTGGAGAGGCAAGCCCACTCTCAGTCAGCTCCCTGTTTTTCTAGGTATTTTTGAGCAGTAAAACCACCTGTAATTTAATAAATGTAAGGTAGAGCTGTGTAATGTCACAGTGGAACATTCCAGGTAAAGCGATGACATATCCAAAGAAACAAGCAGAAAAAGTTGCATTGTGTATCTTTAAATTTGACTTTTTTTCATAAATTAGTTTTATGTTTTTAAGTTTTTCTCTCCATAAAGTGTAGATGCAATTATAAAACATTGTATAGATTGTAACTTGTAAGAAAGAGCCATGTGAGCCCCTAAAATATATAACACTTTCAGATGAGAGGTGATGAACCTCCTAGTTAGTGAGAGTTTTTAACAAGTTAGATAGATTTAAATTCCTACTTTCTCTGCTCACTGTTTGAAAATGAGCGGCGTACAAATGGTGCCCCTGTGGTCAGAGTGAATTACAGAAAGTGCTCTCTGGGAAACAAAGGCTCTGCTTAACTTATAATCCAAGTTTTAGCCCATTACTGACAGATGACATGTTTCATTTTTGAAGCCATCCAATCCAGTCAAAGAACCATGATTTCATGGATTAGGACTTGAGCAGGTAAATTATGGGTGAATCTTTTGTAAGGAGAAGGCACAGACATGAAAGCATTATATGAACAGTTAAAGCTTAGTCCTTATTCTCCTTAACGGAGTTTGTAGAAACCCTCTTGCATGCACACAGTTACAGTATGATTGTAGGCTTTATTGATCCCTGTGTCTAAACCCATCCTTAGCATTTGACCCATGCCAGCCCAGGTTTTGCTTCTGTTTCCTCTACCACCGTCTACTCCCCTGAGGCCAGCACTCCCCTGAAAAAGAGATTCTAAGTCTCAGATGGACTGTCATGCTTAAAGGTCAATAAATCTTCCCTTTCAGACAATTGCCTTTATTTATTATTTTCTTTCTCTCCATTATAACTAAACTTTTAATTATGTTGAAATCATTCATTCCTGATTTTTAAAGGATTCCATTGTTGAGCTGTGGCTGTCACCAGCTTGTCTCTGCAGATTTTACCTTCTTTTGGCACCAAAGTTAAAATCGTTTTCCATCCTCCTCCTCCTCCTTCTCCTCCTCCGCCTGTGATCGACTCCAAGTCAAATTTCACTGTTTCTGCTGAGCAATCTTATGCTGTCTGCACACAGCAGCCATTTGACAGTGTCTCACCGTGGACTTAAGTTTGACTTGAATTTTTGTTTTCTCTGCTTAGAGTGAGCAAGACTCACAATATTTGAAATTCACTGTTATCATGTAGTAAAAGCCTGACAACTTTGCATTTATATTACCATTAGCTGTAGTATCATAGTGATCAGTGCTGTCAGTAGTAGTGAGTGAACTTTCTCTAGATGTTGACTGTAGTAATTGGTCAGAAGTTCCTAACTGGTGCATTACTGGTGTGTGTATGATTTGTGTTGTTGGTGTAAATTTGATCATTTGGGCAAAAACTGACTTTATTTTTAAACACAAAGAATACCTGCACAGCTGATGTGGCTAGCACTCTTGAATCACAGCAAGAAGGTGCTGGGTTTATTTTCCCTGCCAGATGGGGGCTTTTGGCATTTTCTTTGGCAATTTATTTTGTGTGTCTCCAGCTGCTCTGGTTTCCCACATCAACCCAAAACATGCACCAGGTAAAATCCTTCAGCTATGGTAGTCCCTGAGCAAGTCTAGCCCAAGATCTGAGCATGGGTCCACTGCTCTTGACAGCATCCATCAGTGACATTGAAGGTTGGGTCAAATGCAGAGGACAAATTTCACCATAACGATAAACCAACCAGTCCTAAACGGGTTTACCCACTGCTCTCTTTCTGTGAGGCAATAGTGCCACTTTCCACCAGTGATGACACATCTAAATTTGTGTTCTTTTCTATTTTTACTTCCAGTATAGTATTCAAATTCAAAAACTTTATTGTTCCCTAAGGTGTCATTCAAAAGTACAGCTGCTCTTAAATTAATGATAAGCAATACTATAATTAGACAGCAACAAATGGCTCCAGTGAATCTGAACCAAAATACTCTTGACACAGACAATTTCAAACTGATTTGAAACAGACCCAAATTATCTGTGTAATTACTGACCTTGACTGACATGATTTTATGTATTATTAGCTGTTTTTGGCAATGCTGAAAAATAAATGACATTTGGCTTTAATAATTGATCATTTCTTTTATAATGTTATATCTTGTTCAGAATGTTGTTGTTTTTTTGTTTTTTATTAATCATTGCATTTATATAATGTATTTTAAGACACCCAAAGCACTTTACAGACCAGTGTTCATTCACTTCACACTCAGTGGTGGGATGCTACTATTGTAGCCACAGCTCTCCTGGATCAAAAAAATATAATTCTTTAATGTATAAAATTAAGAGATTTTTTCTTCTGTCTGCTTCTGAACTATATGTATAGTTTTTGGTGCACTTATTGATACTTATAGGGATATTGATAGTGATAGTGACATCACACAGGGGTTGTTATGTACTTGTATGTATATATATGTATATGTATATATATGTATGTATATATGTATCAGTTATCATGGCAACAAAATGCTCACATTAGCAAACACTGTCAAATATATTTTTAGATAAAACTGGATATTTAAACCGCACATTTTCATCAGTTTGTGATCAATATAAGTGGTTCTGATCCTGTCAAGGTGTTTGATTTTCAACAAAATTGTGTATGTGACTAACTGGAAAAACAATTGGCTTATGCTAGTTAGCTTGTAACTCTAAAATAAGAGAGACCTATGGTTTACCAGCCAAATCAGCTCACCTTCTGTACTTCTAGACCATTCTTGATGGTCATTTTGTGCTGCATTAAAGATCAAAGAACAAAGCTTCAGACAGAGCAGTGCCTCCAGTTAGTCTCAGACTCCAGGGAATGTTGATGACATCAGCAGCAAAGTATCAGTAATATTTGTACTCGATTGGCATGAAATTTTGTCAGTCTAAATTAAAAGCTTTGTTGGACTGAATCTTGACTAAAAGAAAAATGTTGAAGAAGGCAGCCATGTTTTCTGATAGTCTCCAAAAGCACCAGTGCTGCTGCTAAGTGACGTCTCCACTTTACTGCCAAAGACTTTTGGCAGATTTTAACCTGCTCCAGGATTATAAACAAAGCCGTTTTAATATGTTTAACAACACCCAAAACTGCCAACATGCCAATTCTTACCAATATTATTCTTAGCCTAAAAATAAAGGTTTCTACTTTTACTCTATTTATATTAACAGTTGAAGTATAAATTTTTAATTTTTCCATTTTTTACTATGTCCCTGTTTCATCTGTGTGTGTATATGGAACTCGGTACTGCAGTAAAGTACTTTGTCCATTCAAAAATATTATCCAGATTAGAGCTGCAAGAAATCACAATCGAAATCACAATTTGAATGGACACATCACAAAGGCTGCAGTGTTTGAAGTACCATCATTTCCTCCACAAACAACAAAGTACACATCTTATTAATCTGCATTAATAACTGTTTTGATCTGTTATGTACTGAAATCTGGTCCTGTTTTCTCAGTTATTTAAATTCATATTTTAATACTTTTGTCTATTCTAACGGGCGCGTTTAAAAAGTGACTTTTGGTGGGTGTGGGAGGGTTTTATTTTTTTGTTAAAGTCTTGTTCTTGTTTTATAAAATGTTCAAATCAATTTAAAAAGTGAAATTGCAATCCATTTAATAACATTATCCAGATGACTAGACCTGTGCTACCATTCGTTTTATATCCGTGTTTACAAGAATACCGGCTCCCAGCTATACTCCACTCCCATTTCAAACTAAGCTCATCAGAATCACATTCACTGACTCAGATTGCATGCAAAAAGCTATTAGCCCACTCATTATATGTTGAAGAGAAAAGTGCAAGATTATTCATTTGTTATAATAGCCTCCATAAAAGTGTTACCAGTGGCGTTTTTAGTAATGACAGTAATTTTATCAGTTGGGGTGGTTTTAATAGCACTACAGTTGTTAAATTTTCTGTTATTTTTGTTACTGACTTGCTAATGCTTTTGTAGAAACTTACATCTAAAGTCTAATTTGTCCCAACTGTCAGGAAAATACATTATGATGAAAACTGAATATTACTTTATTTCCCTAAAGAAAAGTTGTTCCTTATTTTTACTGTCCTACCTGGTTTCTTATAAAGATATTTAGTTCTTCAGTCAATCAAAACACACTCTGTTCCACCTTCTGATGTCATGTGGTAATACAGGAAGTGCTCTACATGACATCACAAGGTTGAACAGAGCATTTTGAGCTTTGGAGATGTAGACAGATTAATAATTAAGGTTAACTCCAACATGTGCCCATGAAACCAAAAATAACTCCATGTATAGTTTTGAGGAGGTAACATGGCTCGCAAGATTCAATTTTGTGTGATATAGCACCTTTAAATAATTAGCCTTGGTCCAAAGTTACTCCTCACTTAGCTTATGCATTCAAAACACCATAATTATAAGCACTTTCCTCAACTCTCAGAGGCCAGAGCAACTTTTGCAACCACAGTAATGCTAACCACAACTAGCATGCTAACGGCTCACTTCCTGATTTTCCATACAAGAATACTCCACTGTAATTTGCTCATACAGACGATTTTATTTTTGACCTGTTCTGATAGTTCTGGATAGTTGATGCCACTGGGTTTTCAACCACTATTATGCCTAACTGGTTAAAATAAGATCACACCTTCTTGTTTGTTTATTTATAAATGTTGTTATTGGTCCCATAATATGTTGCATTTATGACGTTTGTGGTGACAAAAAATCTCTTTAGCTCTTTAATGCTTAACGAGAAGATATTGTACTTACTGCCTGTACTGCTAGTTTAGTTTTGCAAGGATAGGACCAGCAAACAGCAAATTCTACCTCCCTCCACAAATCCTTGAAGGGTCCACTACTTGCTGGTCTCCATGGGGATTTTATTTCTTTGCCTGAAATGTTCCATGTTAGGGTATTATTATTTATAACTTTTTTGCATTTGTTCAGTTAGGTGTTTTGTAGCTCAAAATACCTAAAAAAACTGACTATTAACCTGTCCATTGTGAATATCAAGTTTATTTAGATACTGTGGAATAATCAAGGTAAATAGTAATATCACCATGGAGACAATCAAATGGCAGACTGTCCAGTTAGTTTCTCTGTTGCTCTGACTGTGACGTTAAACAGCTCTAGCTTAAATTTATTATATTTATAGCTCAAAACAGGCATTCTGTAAAGTGGTGGTCCATACTTTGAAACATTCCAGACAAAGCATTGATGTTTCCATAGAGAAAAGCATTTGACGGAGCCTCCATCAGAAAAGTTCCGTAACGCACCTTTAATTTTTAACTACGGCCTGTTGTGAATGACATGACAGCAACTCAAACTAACGCGAAGTTGGGTTTTGTCTGAAAATTGTGAATGCAAGTGGGTCAGGCGTCTTGTGTGTGAGTCAGTGTCTAATGATGTGGCGTGTGCAGGACTGTGAGAAGGTGACTCAGAGTGTTTGCAGCCAGCACACGGAGCGCTTGTTTTGCACAGACCAAAAGTGTAAAGCTTTGAAACTGGGTCAGCGAGTGGTTTTATCTTTTTGAAACGGACTCGATCAGGCAGTCAGGTGTCCAGAGCTTATGCGGTTTGTGCAGGTTCAACGCCTTTTCAAGAGCGCTGTTCTAAAAGTTTGCTGTAATGGCTTTCTGTCATCATCTGAAGTTGTTTTTTGGGTGATTTGTGCGTGTTTGTGTTATCCTTACTCTCCTGCATTCAATACGAGAGAGTGTGAATTGTTCTCTCTCCAGGTAAACTCCATAGTAAAAGAGGGTTAAATTAGAACTGCACTGAAACTAAGGAGTATCTGTTATACCTTAAGTCAGTAGAACTTCCCTGAGGTGTGAAGTGAGTCAACTTTTGGATAATTTGGCCAGTTTTGTTGTATCACAGATAGGGCTGGGCAATTAAGCAAGTTAATTTGATTAAAATGGGTTTTTAATAAAGTTTTTGAAAAATAAAAATCATGAAATTGAGGATTATTATGAAACAAGTTTACTCCTGATCCTTATTTGCAAAGCTGAGTCATTCTGCTGAGTTATATTTCCATGCTAATGTAATTTAAGGCATATTACACTTTCTTAAATAATGTTAAGAATGAAAACTCTTTTGCTGTTTGAAAGGCGTGACGTCCCTTCTCTGACTTTGATTAAAATCGTAATTGTCCAGTGTGTGCAAAAACTCGAGATGTCACCCAGGCATAGTCACAGATCAAATTCTGTACTACTTTTCCCAAGAGAGCCCAAAAACATGTTTAAAAGGGGATTAAAGCCACACAAATTAATAGTATGTGTTATTTAAGGCAGTGTCTTATCATAACTTAAGAAGATACTTGCCGTGTCATAATAGGTAGTTTCTTATCGTAGCTGTGTCACAACTTAAGAAGATACTTGCCGTGTCATAACTTATTCACTTCAAAAATTGTGTGCAGTTGGCTGAATTTAACCCTGTTTTTGGTATTGTACGGTGCTATCTCATCTGCTTAAGTCTACTGTTCTCACGTTGTGCTCTCATACTGTCATATTGTTACAGTATTTCACATGCATATTCCAAATAACCATGTCTGTGCCCTGACCCTTCCCTTATTAAAATACCCTGCCCTCTTACACATGTTGGTGATGGGGTGCTCGCTCTTCCTCTGTCCTGCTCAGACCTCTTGTTCCTCGCGTGTGCGCTGATGTCGCGGTCCCCTGTCGTTCCTGTCGGCCCTGTCACCCCTCGCCCCTGTCGCCCTGTGTGCCACTAATGAGCCGTGAGTGTGACAGTGTTCTGGATAGGGCTGTCACTGCTGCTGAGACAAGCACACTCTCCTGCCTCCATAAAGGACTTAAAGCTTAAAGAGGAAACTTTGGACTTTTTCTGCAGTGTAATGCTGCAGATTTCAAACTTTCAGCGGTTTTGTATTGCTGGGCTTGAGATGGTATTGTGTAGTTTTAACTGCAAACAGCTTTAACAGTGGTGAAGTCTGGATTTTTAAGGGTCAGTGACACAGAAGGATTTTCAACAGGCAAATTTCAATATTTATTTTCTATTGAACTTCAAATATTTAGAATGCCAGCTATGCATAAATCTATGTTTGACATTTATATTAAGCATTTTTAGTGTTTTTATGTAAATGAATTGGCTACGACCTTAAAAAATGTCATGTATTCCAATGGAGAATAACCTTAGAATTGATTTATTTTCTAAAACATGGTTGGGATGTTAATCTAAATTCAGACTAATATGAACATGATATTTGGAGAAAAAAAAAGATTTGTTTGAATATTATGGAGGAAATGTGTATTCAAGAAAGCTGAAATTTCATGTTCTACTACAAAACACTTCAGAAAATATGCCAAAAAAGAAAGAAATTAAATTGGATTAGACAGATTGATTAGTCATTTTAAAGAAGTTTAAAAATCATCAGTTAAGGGTCAAGGGTTAAGACGGTCACACCACATTTTAACAGTTTAAGCACAAAAAACAAGCATAATAACTAAAGATGTCTGAAAAAATTATATGGTTCCATGGAGGTCAGAGGTTCTACAGGTATGTGGGGAATTATTATGAAATTTGAAGCGTTGTAACAGAAGAAATTGCAATTGAACAGGTGTCATGTCATTGACCATCATAAATCATACTTATTTGGTAACACGTAGTTTAGGGGTATTATATATAAAGTTGGAGTGTAATGCAAAATCAACTTTTTGGACCTTGTTACAGTGTTCCCTCATTAAAATCATACCAGAAACAGTTTTCTAGGTCATCCATGCATGTTTGAGTAATCTAGCGATCTCTTTTGGGTTTTATTCAGACCCTCCTTACACTTTGCAGTATTATCCTCGCCACTAAGCCTACGTCATCAATGCTCCCACTTGGCAATAACTTTACATAAATATACAAGTATAAGACCATATTTTTTTCCTCAATTTAAGTCATGTTCATATCACCAATTGAGAAGGAGTTTATTCTGTTGTTGTGTGCCTGGGCAAGACATTTCCTCCAACTTGCCTGTGTGAATGTGGGAGTGAATACTTGGGTGATGGTGACGATTGGCAGGCAGGTTAACACCTCGTTAGGGCTATAGAAGTGTGTTAACATTGTAGAGGGAGAAAATGAATGAGTAATGGTCAGTGCGATCTCTTTTGGGTTTTATTCAGACCCTCCTTACACTTTGCAGTATTATCCTCGCCACTAAGCCTACGTCATCAATGCTCCCACTTGGCAATAACTTTACATAAATATACAAGTATAAGACCATATTTTTTTCCTCAATTTAAGTCATGTTCATATCACCAATTGAGAAGGAGTTTATTCTGTTGTTGTGTGCCTGGGCAAGACATTTCCTCCAACTTGCCTGTGTGAATGTGGGAGTGAATACTTGGGTGATGGTGACGATTGGCAGGCAGGTTAACACCTCGTTAGGGCTATAGAAGTGTGTTAACATTGTAGAGGGAGAAAATGAATGAGTAATGGTCAGTTAGCGATTGAAAAACGTGTTAAGTAGAGATAGCTGCACTTTTTAATCTGTGGACAGAACATCGGCCTTCAGTCTCCAAAAGAGGCTGAAATTTCATTTGAGCCAAGCAGCTGTTCATTGGATATGCATAAAGCTTTATTTGAACACTTAATTACAAAAAGGATATGTGACTACCCCGCTCTCTTATCCAGTTTGTAATGAAACGGGGCTGTGGATGATTGTGTAGTGAAATTAACGTTATATAATATGGGGAAAATAATCAAAAGCTGCCAAAAAAGTATCATCAGTGCTTATGGGCCATTGGTTGCTCTGGATTTTAAACATCAATCATGAAAAAACCCAAAACAAACATTGGCCGACCTCTCTCAACAATATGACTCTGTAAGTGATCCGCTCAAAGATGTACTGCAGTATTGTTAAATGACGTGTGAAGCCTTCAGTGTCTCTATTCAAGAGCCACAGTCTTATTTCACTAATTGCTCGAGCTGTTTGTTGAATAAGAGCTGACACTAACTCTAGGAGATATTTAATCCCACATTCATTTACTGAGAGTCATCTAATTTTATACAGTTTACAAGTTCCATGCTGTTAAAGAGTTTGGCTGGTTGTGGATACATGTTTTAAGTACTAAAATATATCTGTCCAGAGTAAAAGTAACTGAGTTTTACCCACTAGTGTACACATTTTTAGATGTATGCCATGAAATGTTTAAAAGGCCCATCTTGTGCTGTTTTCTGATCTATGTTATAATGTTGTTTCCTCATCACAAACATACATTGAGTGGTTTTGTTTCATTGACACATGTTGAATTCCACCTTTTGCTGTTACATAATAATACAGGAAGTCCTCCACCGTGGTTTTAAACTCCGTACAACTTAACTAGAATCATTTGGATAATATTTGAATTTAGAACAGAGCATGTTTAGGTTTGGCAATAATAAAGGGTTACTCCGAAATTCTCCCATGGCTTAAAGCTCACAAGAATCAATTTTGTGTAATGTAGGACCTTTAAAGTGCCATTACTCTCCTCCAGGCTGAGTTCTGGCGAGTGCATTGGAGCACGTGACATCTCTATAGTGTCTCCTCTACCTGCTGCAGTGTAAAAGCTGTCTCTCTCTCTTTGTGTGTGTGTGTTTGTGTGTGCATGTGCGTGCGTGTGCGTGTGTGTGCGTGTGTGTGCGTGTGTGTGTGTGTGTCTTTCTCATCGACCAGGCTGTGTTTGATGTGGACACGACTAAAGGCCTCACTCTGATCGAGATCTGGGAGGGACTGACTCCAGACGACATCAAGGCGTGCACCGGGGCCCCGTTTGAGGTACATGTCTATGCAACCTGTACATTCACTTTATACAATATATAATGTTACATGTTTTATGTGGTTAGATTTAATGTTTATTTTTCTAGCGTTATTGATGTGGGATCTTTTTTCATTTCGCATGTTTTGAAGCCTTGTATCCCAGCAGAAAGTAGCATTTAGTCACGAATAGTCAAGAATTTCAGACTTTGGGTTGCTGAATTTTATGACTAAAACCAATTTAAAATAACCCCAAAATGTCTCTCTTTAATATGATGTGTCAGTGGCAAGCATGAGTTATAAATCTACTGATTGATAAGCCAGTATGAATTTGTACGTAAAGATTGCTTCATTAAAAAAAAGAACAAAACAAAACAAAAAATACAACTCAAAAAGTAACTGAAATAAAATCCCTCCCCACAACTGCCCTATTCCCCAGGGTGCTATCCATAGTCTGTATATGTAACATGGACATGGCTAACTTGCTGCTAGCACCATGTTTCAAGTAGGAAGTGAGCATGGCCACACTTCTGGCTCCATCGACTCCAATTCACTTTGTATTCTCCTTGTTTCTCTCTGTAACTGCTGCTGTCAGGCTCCTCATTTTGGTCTGTTAATCCACTCTATATGATGCTGGGTTTCTTAATTTCACTATTTTGTCTGCAAACCAATTTCTATTTCTAATATCAAACTTGGTTCCAAATTCATCCCTATAACTGCCAACAGAGAGCTTCATTTGACTGAAGCACAATGCTATGGTTTGACGTTACACTTCCTTAGTCCACTTCTTATACAGTCTGTGGTGCTATCTCACAGTGCACTACTCCAGTCGTCAGCCCACACCTTCCAAATCTAAAGTAAATAGATCCCAGATTTGCTCAAAATCGTCCAGATTGTCTTTTTGAATAAGGCGTATCCTTTCCAAGTAGAGCCTCTCATCACTGCAATCTTCACTTGATCCTGATAGTACTGAATGTTCTCTGCACATGTGAGAAATAACTCCATAAAGTCCTGCAGAAAACAATAGGATGTGGGAATGAATTTTGGGCCATTAAAGCTGTTTTATTACCCCAGTCACTATTTTTATCATGCATGCCAATAGTGATCATTTGCAGTGACGTCACACTGGGGGTGTTCTACATGTATCTCTATGGCTGTCACCATGGAGACAAAATACGCATTTTAGTAAACACTGACAAAAAAGTTTCAAATACTCAAGAAACACAAAATATTTTTAAACAACACATTTTGAGAAGCCTGTGGTCAATACAAGGTCCTGTTTAGGACAGTGAACAATGAAACTAGGCTACTGGGCAACTAGGCTAATGCTAGCTAACATTGACTGTAAGTTTCTGTGGGAGAGAGTTGTTAAACGGTACAAATGATCTCATCTTTAGTAATTCCAGCTAAGTCAGGTCCAGCTTTATGATCAGTTTGTGGTAAAAACAGAGCTCAGATTAAAGTCCAATAGAGCTCTTGACAGTAGTGCCTATAGTTAGCATCACACCCCCATCACAGGGAATGTTGATGCATCAGCTGCAAAGTATGAACAGATAATGTTATTCAAAATGAATAATAAAGTGTGTGTCTCTTGTCTCTGCAGGTGTCTCCAAACCTGAAGCCAATGCAGCAGATCTAGAGTGTGTGGTTTGCATAGACTCACGGGCTTAATAAAAGCCACCAACTGGACTTATAAGCTGAGAGAACAATGTTTCTGATTGTAATATGTTTTGGGAAGTGTATGCAATTTAGATAGACGCCTTAGACAACAGTTCAGCATTTTTAAAGTTATGGTGATGATCAACTGTCAATGCAATGTTAAAGGTGCATGGTGTCACTTTTCTGGTGGAGGGTCTGTCAAATGCTTTTCTTCATTTAGATGTCATTGCTCTGTCTGGAATGTTCCACAGTGCAGTATTAAACCTTTCTATCTTCATAGAGATCAAACCAGACCAAGTTACAGGTCAGTTCTATGGAGAGAGACCCATGCTCACAATCAGAATACATGATTTTTTTTAGGTATCTGAGCTATAAAACCACCCGTAACTGAGTAAATGTAATGTACAGCTGTTTAATATCATACTGTGGAACATTTCCAGCAGAATAATAACCATGGAAACAAGCAGGTGATAGACCTCCAACCAAAAAGTTACAAGGTGCTCCTTTAACACTAATACAGTCTTTTTCTGACTCTTTTTAATGGAAAGGTCCACAGCCAATCCTTTGTCAGTGAAAGCTTTTAGTTTGGGGCTGAGTTTAAACTAAATTTATTATCATTATTTCTTGTTTTTAGGGAATTTTACTGGAAACATTTTTTTATTTGTAAAGAATAACTGAACTGAAAATTGTGACAGTACGAGGAATGTTCTTTTCCACCCAGCCCTACTTATAATTAATACATTTTCACTGTCATGTTATGGAAATATCAAATGGAGACTTTGATAATACTGGGGCATCTATATAATCTATACATGCTGGCGCTAATACTTTAAAAAACTGAAATGTATCATTTACTGTAAACTCTAAAATAGAACTGTGGATTATCAGAGGCACTTATGAATCAGTAGGTCAAATTTGTTTTCAGATCTTCAGTTTATTAGTTTAGTTGTACTTTTAGCGTGCGCAGTGTTGGATGAACTGAACATATTTATGGAAATATGCCATGTACATGACTTCATGTTATTATTCAAACACGTCCATCACATTTTTGTATTAAAGCCAATACAACGTTATGCAGTTGTCATCAAATAGTATTGTGTTGTTTTTTTGTTTGGTCATTCTTGGAAATTCAGATATAAATAAAACTGTACAATAAAATAGCTTTGGAACTGTTTTTATTGCTCTGTTTGCAGCAGATCTGTGCTAGCATCACCCACTGTAAAATTTGTAAAGACTTTAAAATTCAGACTGAAGTATTCAAACTGTGAACAGTGCTTAAACACCCAGGAAGAAACTAATAACATTATATGTCTGCAATATTCCACAGTATAGCATTAAACTTATCTATTTATCTTGCATTTATTCATTATTTATTCATAGCTTGAAAAACATGCATATATATTTCTTGTAAGTGATCTTGCCTCTTTACAGATCTGACCTGTA
>JACN01028024.1:0-16092 GCA_000787155.1 Scartelaos histophorus
TGTTGCTTTTTAGATTTTGGAATGTGATGATTTTATGGTCAAAAATTGGTTATATACATTTTCATAAGCCATATCTTAAATAATGTGTTAGTGACTAGATCCTACAACTTCCTATTTACAACATGCATTTCAGTTTTAACAATATTAATTTTAGAATATTAAAATACAGAGAATATAAGAGTAATATATTGCATTGCTTGAAAATCACATGGCAAATTTGTTTATCAGGAGCAATTCACACAATAGGTGTTAAGCCAGCTTGCATGGTCCACACAAACAGCGTCACAATCACCTGCTGAGTAAAAACCCTCTTAAACCACTTTATTCTTCGCCCACGAACAGACCCTCATATGTAAATACTGTATATAAACACATAGCCGTGCTGTGAGCCATGGGGGTCCTCAAATCCACATACCCGAACAATTACAGTACTGTTTATGCTAAAAGCTGCAAATGTGCACAAGTGCTCTGTGTACTGTGCATGTGGTAGTTGGTGTTGTCTCTGTATGTATGTTAGAACAAGTGACATTTCTTATTGGCTGCTTTTCTACAGCTCAATGCGGGGGCTCCATGACAGACTTCAGTGGTGTTATCCTCAGCCCTGGCTTTCCTGGGAATTACCAGAGCAGCCTGGACTGTAGCTGGAGAGTTCAGCTCCCTATTGGCTTTGGTATGTCTTCCTTTCCCATAATTGTTCTATATATAAAGTATAAAGCGGGCATAGGTCTTGGAGGGGAGTAGAGATGTTCAAAATACATATAATTGGAACAAATCTCAACTAGGTGCATGGACTTTTGTTAGGGTTTCAAATTCCATTTCACCAAAAACACAATAGAACACAATCTTCTAAAGGTGATCATTTCTTCTTCTAGTAAGTGAAGTGTTTGTACGACTGCTGAAATTGTTTAAAAGCACTAGCAGCATGTCAAAGCACTCCTATCTGATCCTTTTTTTTGAATTGCCTCTGGCTTTTACTGATCTCTTCTCAACAGTGCAAGGTGTTCAAGGAGACAAGTTATGTTTTTTGTAGTATTTAGTGTTAGATTATAACATACATACATACATACATCATCATTTTATTGAGGTTCACTGTAAACCTCAAAATTGATCTAAAAGGCTTAGTTACACAAATAAGCCCATTAACTTAATGCTCAAACTTGCAGAACAGAGAAGCTCCTCCTCTTCATAGTCGTATTTCACTACAGCAAGCAGCTAACTTGGAATATTCTGACACAAATTATACTTTTTTAAATAAATAAATGCAGAAGTGGGTGGGTATAGCAGGTAGGTGAAAACATTTTAGAGTAGTTTTAAATGCATGACAATACTCAAACATTTATACAGGATTAGTCATTTATTCCTCATTACAAACATTAATGAGTCATTTAAATACAATTCTAAGTCAGTTAATTATGAGGGAACAATGCTGTAACATGATTAAAGTCTCATTAAAGAGACTTTAAAGTAATAGCATTGTACCACTTTTGTGAAAAATATTCTGATGTAATGCAAACACAGACGTGATATATTCCCTCTCTCTCTTGCTTTGACACTTGGTAGGGATCCATCTGCAGTTCCTGAACTTCTCCACAGAGCCGGTCCATGATTACCTGGAGGTGCGCAGCGGGAGCCTGGAGACGGGGACAGTGATGGATCGCTTCAGTGGCTCCGTCGTACCCAACTCTCTGTTTAGCACCACCCACGAAACCACTCTGTTCTTCCACAGTGACTATTCGCAGAACAAGCCCGGCTTCCACATCCTATACCAGGGTGAGCCAAATCATAGATTATCAAGAGTTTGGACATTTCAAGTTTACTTACTTTTTATACTTTACCTAGGATGTTAAAGTGCACCTTGGAGCTTTTCTGATTGAGGCTATGTCTTGTTTCAATGGAGATGTGTTTGAAATTACACCTTTCTAATATAAAATTAGATAGAAGAACCTTGTTTTATTTGTCCCACAATGGAGACATTACAGTGTCGCAATGCAGAGAGAATTGTGTACAGTGCAGTGTATGAACAGATTAAATAGCTGGTGATTTCAGTTTTTACAGGTGAGGTTCACATTATGTTAAAGTGCACGTGATACATATTGTACTACATGTGGAGCATGTACAGGGCTGTTCATAGTGCAGTCTGAAAGCAGCATAAAGAAAAGTCCTGCACAATGTCTCCTTCACACAGCGAGGGTGAATCAGTCACTGAAGCTGTTCTCCAAAGCAAACCGGGGTCCTGCAGGGGGCGAGGGTCATGGTTGTAGATGTGAGTTTAGCCTAGATCTCCTTGTGCCCCATCTCCTGCTGGACAGAAGCAGGTGACATGACCAGGGTAAATTACAGCTCAAATGTGTGAAGTTATTTTCATAGTGCACTATAAATTTCAGGGTTACATTACATAACTATTATAGTTATGTTAAATGACCGATTTAGAGGACTTTTTCCATCAGTGAAAAAATATATAGATAAAAACAGGGATTGTGTATCAATCAAAATTAAATGTGAAAGTTTTATTCTTTGATTTCAGCATATGAGCTGCAGAGGTGCCCAGACCCTCGTCCCTTTCGTAATGGCCTGGTGATTGGTCAAGAGTACAGTGTGGGAATGACCATTTCCTTCGAGTGCCTGCCTGGATACACTCTGATTGGAGAGCCTTCTCTCACATGTCTGCATGGAGTCAGCCGCAACTGGAACCACCCCATACCTCGCTGTGAAGGTCAGTTACATGTACAAGCTCTAAGGCATTAAGCCATAATCAGCCATAACAATATGATCACTGACTATTCAAGTGAAAAACACAAATCAAGGCCATATGGAGCTGTAGTTTGAGCAGAAATATTTTGTTCTCAGCCTCAAATTCTTTAAATGTTATCAGCAGACAGAAAGGATTTAAGCAAGTCTGCAAGTATCTATCCAAAGTGGTTCAAACTAAAGTCATCTGTGAATATTGATGAAGAATTTAATGCTGGTTGTCACAGGAATGTGCCAGAATACACAGAATATCACCTGATCTGATCACTAATATCAGATCAGGTGGTTTGACTAATCAGTGACAACTACATGAAGTTCACCAAGCTGTCTTACAAAAGCCTGATAATACTTTAATCACTAACTTAGATCTGTAAAGCCTTTTGAACATATCAGAAAATCATATGTTCAGTAGTTTGATAATAAATAATATATCTTATATTACTGAGCACTGAGGCATATGACTCATCATAAGCTACTTAATTTTATACGAATGCAAAGTACTTGTTATGATGATCTATGGGGCATCTGTTAGTTTGTATATTACAGGGCTGATTATGTCTGTCTTAATAAATTTAAGTGCTCCATCTAGTTGTTTCTTAGGTACAATTAATCATTACATCTTTATATAAGTTAGACAAGGACATTTTGTTTTAGACTGTGAGGAGTTACAGAATGTCCTCCTTTCATTTATGTGCATTTTTTAGGTTTGGCACTGGGTTTGCAGTCAGCTTGAATACATTTTAAACTTGAATTATTGTAAAGTTTTAATACCATTCAATGTCATCTTATTGACAACTTTCCCTGTAGTGATCCCTGGCAGGCACATTCTCTTCCTTACCGTGTCTGTGAAGACCCAATAACATACAGTTATGGTTTGTTTCATCACAGTTTGTGCAAGTAACAGCCATAACAGTAACTTTATGGCAGGAGGTAAATCAGACACAGGCTTTTCAATATTCTGTCTCTAGTTCCTTAAAGTTCCTCCTTTTTTCCTGCAGCTCTATGTGGTGGAAATATAACATCCATGAATGGGACAATTTACTCCCCGGGACACCCTGCTGAGTACCCCCACTTCCAGGACTGCATGTGGACGGTCCGGGTGCCTCCTGGGTACGGCATCTACATCAACTTCTCTGTGATCAACACAGAGCCCATCTACGACTACATCATGGTGTGGTACGTTTTTTATACTGTCAATACATCACTTTGTGTTTGTCAAAATGTGGTGACACATTTGACAGCTGAATCTTTATTCTTTATTATGTGATATTGGCCCTTGCAAGTCACCTGATAAAACTTTCTCATGTAAACTAATTAAAAACTCTAACAGAAAAAGGTATTAATTGGTCAAGGATTTTTTATTATTATTATTATGAAGTGATTTCTGATGTCGAAAGTGAAGATTATCAGGACATTTTTTTTCTTGTGTAGCCTCACACTTGTTTGATTCTAGCTGCATCAGTAACAATGATGTATGTTCTGGTCAAAGTTAGATGCAGGTTAATGAATGTTCACACTTTCCTGTGACTGGTTAAAACAGCATTTCACTTAGAGCAAAATGAAAGTTGGCCAAGTGCAACGTTTCTGTGAATCTGTGAATCACAATTTCACCCAAATGTGTATTGCCCTATACCATAGCAGCTCTAACCATGTGTCTAGTTTCCATTAAAACAACATAGAGAGTCTTACTCTCTAAGATAATTATGCAGAGGTAAAGTGAGCCATGTGAAGCTTTATGTCTGTCTGTTTTTGGGTGTGCCGTGCCTTCTTCTGCCTCTCCGAGCTCTTTGTACAGGAGCGAGCCTCAGGCACTTGTCCTCCCGAGTGCTGGAGAAGGAAAAGCCTTGCAGCATGTTGGTCTGCTGTAGTCTGAGCAGAGGCAGCTACCGGCATAACTGTTTTTAAATGAAATAGCGCGTCAACAATCTGTCCTCTAAAGGCAACAGTTCCCTCCCAACTGTCATCTACCATTTTGTTTGATCACATGGGAATGAAAATGTATTTTCTACTGTATATAGTACGTTCAAAATACAGGAAGGGCTGAGCATCCAAATACATCATTACCTTTGAAGAAAAACATCATGAAAGAAAAATAAGGCAGCCTGTAAAACGGTTTGTTTTTCATGTAATCTAATTTTTTATTTATTTGTTTAAAAGAACCTTGAAGTTTTAGTCTATAAGCAAGTCCACAGTCCAGAGTGATTGATAGTGTGTTTCTCAGTGGACTAAACAAAACAAAAACTAATGTAATTTATACTCAAGGATAAATCTTTAAATGGATTATGGGGACCACCTGTGGGCACCACTATGGAGCTCCCATGTAAATTTCCCATTTCTCTTGGACAAATAGGAGTTTAAAGGCACAGCCGGCTATGTGGTAACTAATGTCCATGGCACAATAATTATCTGCCAAAAAACACATTTCTAAGCTTGTTTTGATAACGAAAAATAATCTCTATTGGTTCATGTGTCTTATGCTCATTAGTTACCACATATCTGATTACCACCCAGCAAGCATTCTAACTCTGTTTTATTGAAGTATTTTCTAAAAGTCCATGAAAAATATTCTGTGTATATTGTTTCCTTTATGTCTTGATAGCACCAGCTTCATCTCGGGCCATTGACTTGAAATTTATATTGACATTAGCCATAGATAGTTGCAGTGATGGGCCTGTTGTTGTCCTGTGGCGGTCACAGTGCAGTGCTTCTCTGGGAGGCCTCCTGGAGGTTATACCTAATTAGATGTGAGTTACCTCAGTTGCCTCTGTTCAGGCTGAGTGGTGCGGCAGCAGGTGCACTCTGAGCTCTGCAAACACCTCATTTCAAATGTTTGTATCTGTAAATCAACAATGTTCCCCTTCAGCAAAACTTCAACTTCTAACCTGCCATTTTTGTACAATGCTGCTGTCAATTTAACATTCTGCTGTTCCCACAACTCACAACTGCAGCCCAAAGATATTTTAACTTAAACAGACAGAAGGAGGAGAGTGACGCCCATGTAACTCTTAGGGAGACGTTAAGCACCTCGGGGTGGCAGTCGCACACTCCTGTCACGATGTCTTATCTGTTTTAATCACAGTTAGAGTTTAATCCTCCAATCATCTCGTGCTGGCTTTGTCGCTCTGGCTCTTTTTGGAGCTGGAGGTAGTGGCTGCTGCCACACTGATCAACTATAACGCCTCTGCAGCAAAACGGAAAGGTCATGTCAACTTATATGTGGTAGTGTTTTGTTCCAATATATCCAGACTTAACGGAGAACCAGAATATACAGCTATATTCTCTCTAATCATTTTGCTTTTGCAATTAGTTGAATATGACTATTTAAACTGCAATTTTGATCCAGTTGTCATTATTTGCACAGCCCTTCTTGGCTGCAATTATTAGCTCATTTATTAGCTATGGGGTAGAGGTTTGGGTATTTTAATTATAATAAAAATAAATAAAAATTTAATAAAACCTTATTGCCATTATTAAAGCAATTGTGTTTGATTAAGCAATGTCCTAATCACAACACTTTTTCCCACAATGAGAAATATTGTTTACATTACTCGTCTGCATTGATCTTTGTAAACTTCAGATTGCATCAATAACATGGCTAGAAGGGTCAAAAGTTTCAGCCTCATCACTTAGCAACAGCCCAACTTGTACTTTGACGCAGTTAATTATATGAAAGTTCTCGCTCAGATCCTCAAATCGACTGCCAGGTGCTGGGTTTTGCTCGGGGATAAGTGGACCTGCTCTTTGATTCCTCCAACCTATTACTGTTGTTTATTCATTTATCACACGCTCACGCCCCCCCCCTGCCCTCTCTCTCCTCAGGGACGGACCTGACCAAGCCTCGCCGCAGATAGGTCAGTTCAGTGGGAGCTCGGTGCAAGAGGGCGTGTCCACCACAGCCAATCAGATCCTCATTAAGTTCCACAGTGACTTCAGCACCAGTGGCTTCTTTGTGCTTCATTACTACGGTAACCTCCCCTTTGATAACATCTAAGCAAAGACCTTGTTAGACAATACGCAGTGACCGTTGTTTGATCCCCCTCACACAGCAGCGACAGAGCCTTTCTAGTCATTATGTAGAGGCCTCCCTTTTCACATGTAGCCTACAAAGTGCTGCAGATAAATGATGGATACTTCTCTTACCAGTGTCGCATCCAATATTAAAAACGCATTTCAAAAGATCGTCAAAAATTTCCAGTCTTTTCTCTATTAGTAATGTTGTACTGTGATTAATGGTCTGCATATTTTGGGAGTTAATAACCATCCTTGTATTTGTGACAAATTTCTTTCTTTTGTAGCTTACCAGCTCAGAACATGTCAGCCGCCCCCACCTGTTGCCAACGCTACCATACTAACCGAAGATGACGAGTTTGAAATAGGTTTGTCTTTTTCATTTTACACATTTATTTTCTATCCAAAAATGAGAATCCTGAATTAAATCTGTTTTTATGAAAGGTCAGACAGTTGCAGACAAAGACATAATGTGCTTTTCTGTGCAATTCACCAACACCCAAAACATATAGGTTCTATATTTTGGATATATTAGGTAATTAAGTCAAATGTTTCAACATGCATTGCTCTTTGACACTTTACTTTCACCACTTGAATTGCTTAGCTAATTATCTCCTAATGTAATCCATTTAAATATTCAGCGCTGACGTAATTAGCAAAGTGAAGTGGTGATCATATGGCTCGTGGCAGGTTCAAGTCTGCCAAAGCAATGAGGTGTAATGCCTGAGACTGGCTCGTGTGTGCATGTCCTTTGCACATTGACACTGTAAAGTAATGAAGTGTCTTTAGTCTGTCTGGCTAAGGAGATGCCAGTCTTCATTAGCAAATGTGTTGTTGATTACCATTCTGAGCTGTGTTAACGGTCTTGTGTGTGCGTGCGTATGTGTGCGTGTGTGTGTTTGTGTGTGTGTTTGTGCGTCTGGTGTAAATGACCTCACAGGGGACATTATCCGCTACACGTGCCAGCCCGGCTTCACCTTGGTGGGCAGTGAGATTTTGACCTGTCGGCTCGGAGAACGACTGCAGATGGATGGAGCTCCGCCAGTCTGTCAAGGTTGGTTTATTTCACTGTGAGATTGGACGCAAACATGTTTGCTTTGGGACACGTTTCTGTCTTTACATGTGTCAGTTAAGTGCACTCACTTGGAACAATGGAATAGCACAGTTTTCTGGGTGTGAATTTATCTCTTACTTTTATACATTCAGATTCATTGTTGTTAAGTGTATTTTTGATTTAATCTCTGTGTTGTTCTCTTCCAAAGGCTCTGCACCTTATTTTTGAGAATTTGTGTGCACAGAAGTAGCAAAATTTCCTCACAAGTAGGCCTACCACAGGGGAGAGGGGGGGGTTTGATCATTTAAATACTTAACAATGAAAATTTCAATAAATCAGTAATGAAATAATTGAAGAAAACACACAAAGATTAACTACGTCTGATGTTTATTAACAAAAACACTTAAATCACTTTATTTCACAGCTTTTTTGTCTGAACCTTTTCCCATCCACCTTACGTTTTCTTTTCGACATCTTTGACATGTTTTGAAGCCAACAAGTGACCCAGTTCTCGTTGTTGCCTTTTACGCCTATGCAATTTATGCTTGACTAGTGGGCAAGTAATTGTATTAGCGCCCCCTGCTGTTAGTACGGCCAATGGTTTTGTGCCATTAATGCTGTTTATATAACATGCACTACCTACACCCTAAAAGCACCAGCAACTTTATGTTAAGTTGATCCAAACTTTGGTCTCTGCTCTCGTCAGCCTTCAGTCAAAAAGACTTTATGATATAGCCCCAAACACATCTATGTGTGTGTTTGAGTTTGTTGCTGTTATCAGTCTGCCCGGGCTGGTCACAATCACCAGCCCATCTCTGTTGATGCACCATTTAACAGACGGCTAGAGACCCCTTATAGCAGAGCCATGATGACACACAGCTTGTCTGGGAACACAGCTGACCCAAGATCATTGACCCGCATGTCTATAAAAAACATTGCTTTTCTATACACGCTGTAGTGACTCTGTGAAAACACATTTGTATCATTTTAGCAGTATAACAAGGTATTATCCATGGTCACATCTATTTTCAAACAGATTTATTTCACAATCTTCGCTCAGAGGAGCTGATTGATGTAAAATCTTCCACCCATACTTTTTTCTTCTTTTGGGCGATTGAAACAAACAAACGTATGCGTTGTCTGCATGAGAGATTTTGTTTAGTGCAAAACAAAAGCCATCAGCCTGCCTGTCGTGCCAAAACATCTGTGATGCAGAAAACAGAGCCTCTCTGAAATCTTCTATTCTGAGGATATTACAGGAGACAAAGACCCTGGAGGCCTTTGTCTACAAGTTGATGAGAATTTCTGCCCTTGTTCGCAGAAATTGAAAAATACTATTGTTTATTTGATTATATGGCTCAAAAACTGCTTATCTATGACATACGTATAACTGACAAAAAACTGACCATAATCCAACAACTACTATATATGTTTTATGTTCACCCTACAGAAGAGTAATCCCATTTGGTCAGTGCATGTTTATAAACAGCATGATTTATGATACATGCTGTAAATGTCAGTTTGTAGCCATGAGCTCATTTCCATCCGTTGTCCCACATATGGGCTCACAAACACACTCTCATACAACAGCGTACAAAGATACTGGAGGCAATGTGAGAGAAGTGTCTTGCCCAGTGATACAGCAACAGCAGTGTGCATTTAAAAAGACAGGGCATTGCGTGTATACAATACACTGCAATAAAACAAACAAACAGCTGCAAATGTAGTCCCAAGCACTCTCTTTAGATTCAGAAGCGATTTATTCAACCATGGTAATAAATTATGCAATGTTAGTCATAGCAAAGGGACTCTTACAAACACTGGGTAAGAGCAACACTGTTGCTGTATTCAACAGCTTGTTATATCGGCCCTGAGCATTACAGTTTTATAGTGAAACTTTGGACGCTTGAGTTGGTAATTCCTTGTTTGACATTTTCATGGATCACCTCATTATTGTAGCAAAGAATTCATTACATTTTTCTGTGTGGGCTCTGAACTGTCCTTGTGCCACCTCCAGCATGAAACTAATTGCTCTCCTTGGGACATGTAAAGTTGAACTTAATTTAAGTTGACCCGCTCCTCGCATCTGAGGGGCTTTTGCTTCTGTACAGTTGTGAGGGAGACAGTTCCTACTGGTCCTCCTCCCTCGTTGACCTAAATGATATATGGAAGTGCAATATTTGTTTTGAGTTATTATAGGTCAAGCTCTTCTAGTGTGACCTTACGCATATTCATAGTAAGACACACATTTATTATATGACATGTATTTTAAAATAAAAACTTATCCAGAATTGCAACATATGATATCTATTTAGGTGCATTTTGAAATGTATAATACTCATACCCAATATTCAAATTATATCTTCAAAACAACATTCACAATATAATTACTGATTTAATATTTTGCTGCGTAACTGTATTCCTTCACAAAGCTTTATATCATACTCTAACTCTACAATACAAGTTGTTATTTGCTCTATAGTTTCAAGCAGACCTGTTTAAATTCATCATTCATATTACTGTCAACAGGAATACAGCAGACCTATGCTGTTGCACTCCAAAAAAGGAAACAAATACAAAAAGTTAAATCCGTTTTCAGGTACAAATATGATGAATTAATATGCATTACTCACTTTTTGATGGAAATATGACCCAAGCTTTGGCAATAAGAAAATATTCAGGCTTTAGTTAAAGTGTTACAACCGCCAGACGAGGAGCATGAGAATAGTTTTACCAAAGACCTCGTTGTGACCCCATCATGAGTGAGCGAGTCTGCTGCTCCCTGGACACAGCAGACACACATGTTACTATCCACAAAAGCAAAAGTAATGTGTCTGAACTGCACTGGACCTAGACGGGGAATCTGCCCTGCCTGTTCCCAGTAGAATGAGAAAGAGATCTTTGCTGAAAAACTTTTGGGGTTTAATCTGTTTATTTATTGGGAAAGATTTAAGTCAGTCAATGGGTTTTTAGATGCTGAAGTACAGTTTTAGTACCAGCACAAAAAATATGAGAAGGAGGCAGAGCTGGGTAAAGTAAAGATGAAGAGGCTGCGCTGTGCACTGATGAGGATGGACAGACAGGATTAGGACTGAGTATCTCTGAAGAATAGCCCATGCTTTATACATGACGCTGGATGAAGACGCTTCAGAAATGGGAATGAATGGTTTCATTTTAAAACTATGAATGCATTTTCGTGGAGATGCGAACGCTTTTGTGAAGACGTTGCTGCTGAATTTGTGGTTTCTGAACTTTTGATGTAACTCATTACCAGCGAATATTTGCCTGCTTTGTGTTACATTCTTATCCTCTTAGTCTCTTCTCTTGATATATGTCTAGATCTTAGCACTGACCTTTTTATTATGAACAGTTGTTCGCATTAACCTTTCATATGCGTCATGTTTCTTCACTAGTGGCTCAGAGACATACTGATGCTACCGGCACAATCGACAAGAAAGAAGAACTAGATGTCGACCCACAGCAAATATAGAAAAATACTTGAGCTCATTGAGGCACACACCAACACTATTCTCAAATAAAGTGCTTCCTCCTCCACTACACTACACAGTAATACCATCTATTGACTCACTGTTTGAGGGGGAGCAAACCGTTCTCAGCTTTCTATGCTTTGCCACCAATAATATAATTAATTTTAGCTTTTATAAACTCACATAGGTGAATCGCCTCCTACTACATCTTGTCTTGTGCAGTTAATGCATTATCTCTTCTCAGCTCTAGCTCCATCTTTTTGTTAAGACTGTGTAATGTAAATGTCAGGGCTCACAGTTAAGAGTCAGGGTAAGGGAGAGGACACAACCACACATCTTTAAGGAGGAAAGAGGAGGTACGAGGAGTAATGAGATGCCTGGGAATACCAAATAATTCTTAATTTTGGTCCATTTTCAACACACGTTTTCAACTGATATAGCGCTTTACCTCACTTCTCCCTTTTGTACTCTTAAAATAAAGTACAACAAGAAAAATAAGGTCTGTACTACCTTACTCTGGCTTCGATTTTCTGTTCTCTTTTCTAACATTTCTTTCTGACTCAACAGTTCAATGCCCCGCCCATGAGGTGCGCTTTGATTCGACGGGGGTCATTCTGAGTCCAGGCTACCCCGAGAACTACCCCAACCTGCAGATGTGCTCTTGGCTCATTAATGTGGAGAAGGGTTACAACATCACGCTGCACTTTGAGCTCTTTCAGACAGAGAAAGAGTTTGACATCTTAGAAATATTTGATGGTATGTTTGTAGTTTATTTTGCGTTTCTGTTGACTTAGCTGTACAGATTCATTCCCTCGGGGTGTGATGCTGTAAGCACATTCTGTCTGAAGCTTTTTTAGATTTTAATCTGATCTTTAATTTAACACAGTCTGACTAGAAAGTATGGTCTTAGCTGGAACGACGCTATTTTTGAGACAATTTGTGATGTTAAACAAGTCTTTCTCAAATTTTCTCATCTTTTCTTTGAGAATAAAACAACCCAACAGGACCATGAATGCTCAGTTACAGGCTTCTGAAAATGTGCTTTTTAAATCAATACTGTATTTTTTTTTTCTTTAAACTTATTTGACTGTCTTTGCTAATGTGTACATTGTGTCCATGGTAACTGATGAACATTCTGCCAATGCACATGCATGTAGGACACCCTCAGCATGATCATCACTGCAGAGGATCCATTGGCATATTTTAATATTTTTTTAGATTTTAATCTGATTTTTAATTTAACGCAGTCTGACTAGAAAGTATGGTCTTAGCTGGAACGACACTATTTTTGAGACGATTTGTGATGTTAAACAAGTCCCTCTCAAATAACAATACAGTCAGTTAGTCACTCATCTTTTCGTTGAGAATCAAACCATGAATGCTCAGTTACAGGCTTCTGAAAATGTGCTTTTTAAATCAATACTGTAAATCAATGTGTACTATTGCTAATGTGTACATTGTGTCCATGGTAACTGATGAACGTTCTGCCAATGCACATCCACGTAGAACACCCTCAGCATGATCATCACTGCAGAGGATCCATTGGCATATTTTAATATTCAGTGTGTGTTTTACAGGTCCCAACATCTACAGCCAGAGCCTGGCGTCTCTTAGCGGTGACATTGAGACCCCCTTCAGTCTGACCACCACAGGGCACCAGCTGCTCCTGCGCTGGTCCTCTGATCACGGCACCAACCGCCACGGCTTCCACATCAGATACGTGGGTGAGTATCAAAGTATGTATCCAGCTTATCATCATTCTCTTTTTTATTAATACAATTTTAATTACTTTTGTGCAAAGTGATAAAAGTCACTGGCACTTCAACGCATTCAAAAATAAAACAATGCTATACTACAAGTATTCTAATTACTATTTTCCCCAAAAACTTCTTAAATCTATTGTTATGCCAGGACTTTTATCATAACTAACAATTTTGTCTTGTTGATCTTTGCAGTATACTCTGCATGAAGTTTTTTTTAGTTTAAAGATTTACAATATGGATTATGGCTTTTAGTAGGAGATGTATTCATACTGCAAATCATGTGAGGCACTTACACTGAGGCTTGCATGCTATATTACACAGCTTAATTTCAAAAGGTTTTAAATTCGTAATTGCTTCTTTAATAAAGCAAGTGGTGCCATGCAAAAGAGGGTTAGAGAAATGCATCAATAATAATGAAAAGCACAAAAGGCATTCATCTTTTATGTTGTGTCCCTCCATTATGTTGAATACACGGGTATGTTATTGGGAGCGCCAGGCGGTGTGATGAATTTTCTAAGCCCAAGACATTCTTAACTTGATTGACTCCAATTTAAAGTGACTCCTCAGTGCCTTTTCCTCTTAAGTCCCAGTGATCTCCAAGTACTTCTGATTTAGAATGTCTACAAGAATTTGCCGACTTGACTGCCTTCCTTTTTGCGTTTATGTTCAGGCTGTTTAGTGATATTAAAATAAAACTTTTTGTAGTGTGTTAGATGCAGAAAACAATATAAATCAAGTTTGTGTAGCCATAGTCAAGATATAAACAAAATGAAGATGCTTTGCTGCAACTTAAAGCCTTAAAACGAAGCACTATTATATATTTGAGAATGTTGAGATGTATAGACTTTTTTCTTCTGTTTATCTCGTTGCATAATATTATGTTTTGCAGTATCTTGCACTTCTTTTAAACCCTGTGACTATCCCCCCATGTCTTGTCACTTCCGTTCACCTCTCCACTGTAGCCATGTACTGCAGCACCCCAGACTCGCCCCAACATGGCTTCGTGGTGAGCCAGACTGGCGGTCACCTCAACAGCATGGTGCGCTGGGCGTGCGACAGGGGTTACAAGCTGATCGGAAAGGGCACAGCTGTGTGTAAGAAAACTGCCTTTGGCTACTACACCTGGGACGCCCCGGTACCTGCATGTCAAGGTGAGCTCATCGGGGCTGGCAACCTCTTATTTGTGAGTCCGGTTTTGCCTTGTCCTCCTCTTCTTCTGGTCAGTGCCTCCATCGCCCTGTGCACAGCGGAGAGACAGGAGACGCACTTCAGGCGAGCAAATGTTTAGAAACCCAAAAAAGCTTTTATTGTGCCAGAAGCTGCTCAAATGGATGAAGCGTGATTGAGAACCCATAACCTGCCAGGGTGAAAGGAAACAAAAATCAATTCTCCATCGTCTTCTGTCAATTTCCACTTTTTCAAATTACCTGCTAACTAGTAATTAGCTTGTACTGGTAGTTTCTGTTGCCCTTTATTTGTCTAATAAGGTTTGGTGATGCACATATGTGAGCCTCGGGTTTATCTGCATAAAATACTTGCTCTATGATAAGAAGACAGCCAACGATGTAGTTAGAATGTCATTTATTTCATTTGTTGAAACTGCCTTTTTTTTCCCTTTTTGATCGTTGTTGCATTTCATTTGGCAAGACCATTATACCACACATTAGCAGGATATTGATTTTTACATTTAATAGGAAAAAAATCACATTGAAATACACTTATGGCACATTTTTATGAAATCTTTCTCATTAAATTCTCTTATTGTTCATTATACTTATTAGGCCAGTATAATAGCATGGTGCTTTCTAGCCTGGAGAAACAGTTAAAGGCTTCCAACATAAAACCCACTGTAAGGGTGCACTAACAGTTGCATATACACCACCGCAAAAGTGGGAACTTGGACTTAATCTGAAAGTCTATTTGGACTAGACCAGGACTGAACCAAGACCAGAAATGGATTTAAGACATGAGGAAAGCAAGAACGTGAACGTACTGATATGTGCAAACAGTTAATAATTTTAACTATTTGAAAAGCATGTGCAGCAGGCTCATATAAAATAAAATCTCACATATTCCTGCACGTGTTCCAACATGTTCTCACTGGATTTGCATAGTGACACTGCCCCCCACCGTCCCCTCTTCTCTTTAGCGGTGTCGTGCGGCGTGCCCAGTGCTCCGGTGAACGGAGGTGTGTTGGCTGCTGATTACTCGGTGGGCACACGGGTGACCTACTTTTGCAACAGCGGCTACCGGCTCTCCTCCAAAGAGCTGACCACCACCGTGTGCCAGCCAGACGGCACCTGGAGCAACCACAACAAGATCCCTCGCTGCATCGGTGAGCGCACAACCAGACCACGGGCGCTATCAAACCTTATTTAGGCGGACAAGTTAACCCATCAGATTTTTGCATTTTGACAGATAACTCCCAAAGCAGAATTAAGTTGAGTCATTGTCTAGAAGAGAAAAGTTGTGTATTGATGTAAATGCCAGAAAAGCTAGACTATTGTTACAGAAGTTGCAGAAGTTTTGAAAAGTATAGAGTAGGGAGGTTTGAGCAGATGATTAAAATTGATTAATGGTATTGGCAGAAGCTATGTGGCGCTGTGGCAAATGTTAAAAAAAAAAAGTCTAATTTCCTAGCTGTTCAAGAATGAGTGTAAAAAGTGATTGACAATGCTGTTTACAAAGGGGATCTGTGTTTGGTCCCTGTCGTCGAAATGTCTCAAAGCAAAACAGAAAGAGTTCGATTTGAAGCTCATTCTGTTCACATTGTTAAACAGCTTCTGTTGTAAAGGAAGCTGTGAGAAAATGTGTTTTCTTCATGGAAAGGCAGATCTTTTGTAATCATAGAGTAGCCATATTGAAGTATTCCATGGAGTAAGAACAAGCTTGGTTGGATACTTTTTTGGAGTTTACTGCTTTAGTTCTAAAATATTTGCACATAAAGGGCATTTAAATCAATGTTTCGTGGAGGTTGCTTATTATTCCCTAATTTAAATACTTTATAGTAGCACTAGTCTGAGTAATAGTA
>JACN01126967.1:0-20716 GCA_000787155.1 Scartelaos histophorus
ATATGTAGTCTGTAATCGCTGTGTTCCTGCCCTTGTGACTTTTTGTAGCAAACAGGGTCCAGTAATACGAGTTCCAGGAACCGCTCCAGCTCCTACGCTCGTCGGTATCGCACAAGGGCCTCCACCTCTGAGGTAGATGAGAGCCTGTTTGGGACTCCTAGAAATGTAAGTTTATCTCTTAGTGTTTTATCCAAATGGGCATGAATCACCAATATTTGTGCTGATTTGTATTTTTATTTTATTTATTTAGAAATCAGTCCGAGATAAAGAAAAACAAAGTCGCGCAGCACCCAACCCAAGGATCCCATATGAGGACCCTTCAGGACAATTTATAATTCTGCCTTCAGCTGTATGGAACCAGATCAGAGCAGATGCCCAGGTTCTAACAGACAAAGAGATTCAAGCCATGAAGGAGGCCTCAGGAAGAAAGAAAGACGACAAAATCGTAATACATACCTTCTTTCTTTAACAAATATGTATGTTAGGCAAGGTCCGATATATGAATTCTTTGAGCCTTTGTTTAAGATGTTAAATCCATAGCAAGACCCACCAATTTATTTATTATTGTTAAGTGATAAGTTCACACATTTTATTTTTTATCTGGGATAGATTAATTTCTTGCATTACTGTGTTAAAATACAGGTATAGACTGTTTTAACCTTATTGTTCTTCTGTTTCAATTTTAGTCTAGACAAATCCAATCAGCAGAGGACAAACTGGGAATGGCACATGGCAACTATGTAAAGTGGTGCCAATTTAAATTTAGACTAAATTTTCAATACCGGACCAATAAAATATCTGTGGACCTGTTTGATATGACTGAGAACAATATTGGAACCATTCACCCATCCCGAAGGTTTACAAAATTTACTTTCATTTTGCATGTAGGCAGCAGCAGAGGAGAAAAAGCGCCAGATCATTGAGGCAGATCTATCTAAACTGGCAAATCCAACTCTGACAGAGCAAGAGCTGGAAGCCCGAGAGCAGACACAGCGCATGTTAGACCAGGCCCACACACTCAGGATGGAGCAGGAGGACGAGATCAAACGGCTCAACAGAGTAAAAACATTACACACCACATGTTTCTAATGCTTTTGTGTAGATATAAACCAAACATTGATTATATTTTTGATGCTTTTATCAGTTGATTTTAGAAGTGAAGTGTCAAGCCTCTCGTGAGGCCCAGATGCAGGAGAAAGCTGAGATCCAAACTGAGTTGAGTGAAGAGGAGAAGAGATTGGACACCATGATGGAAGTGGAGCGACGCAAAGCCATAGAGACGATAGAGAAGATCGATGAGCTGCGCAAGATACAGAGACACAGGTCTAATACAGTTTACATTTGTTACATTAACCACACGACTACATACACTCTGCTAATGAGGTGACTGCTCTTTTTAGTGGAATGCAAGAAATCTGTAATCAAATCAGAGAGCGAGACGAGAAGCGTCAGTTTGAAAGTGAGCTGAAGGAGTTGGAGAAACTGAAGCTGCGGGAGAAACAGGAGATGCTGAACTTGGAGGACCGTCAGGTGAAGCCAGTCTCCATAGCAACACAAAACAGATTATTTATCATTATTATTATTATTATTATTATTATTATTATTATTATTATTATAACTTTTAGGGTACACTATGTAACGCTTTTGGTATATGGTCCTGCCACCTATTTGTCTGTTTCACAATACGGGATTTTTTTATTTTTTTTTAACTGTAAATGATTAAATGCATAATAAATATGTTTTAATGGAATTCTGTGCTGCATTCCAGACAAAGCAATGCATCTCAATGATGTAAAAGGTGGTGGACTCCCCACAAGAAAATATTACACAGTGCATCTTTAATAATCCACACGTCTGTTGATTCAGGCTTTGGAGAGAAAGAAGAAGGAACAGGAGGAGCTACAGGAGGAGATCAGGAGAATCAACGCTGAGACTCTGATGGCAAAAGAAAAGAGGAAAGAAGAAGAGCAGCTCACTGACCTGAGAGCACTGAAGTACATCAAAGAGAAAATGGTTATATCAACAAATCATTATACAACACACTTTTCAATGGCTTTCACTTTAATAGTTATATTAAACTTTTGCTGATATTATTTATAGGAACGGGAGGCCAAGCATGAAGCAGAGCAAAGACAAATCAAAAAGGAAAAGGAGCTGGAGATTGCTAGACTGAGGGCACGACAAGAGAAAGCTAAAGACTATCAGGCCGAGCAGGTCAGACCCACTGGTGCACTGTATGTTACTCTTTGGTTCCTTGCTATAATGTATAGTTTATTATTTTTTCCCTTTTTTGTCTTTTCTTAAATAAAAGGATGAAATACGTGCTAGAAGAAACCAAGAAATTATGGATCGAGAATGGAGAAGGAAAGAAAAAGAAATGGCTCTAAAAAAGGCCCGTGAGCAGGAGATGTTGAAGGCAGCAAGAGCTGAGCAGGTTCAGTACAAAGAGCATTTCCTGTCCATCGAAGCAGGTCGTGAGAAGGCAGAGTTTGAGAGAGTACTTAAGTAAGTCATAAACAAGTCTGCAAATATGTGTATGTTGCTAAATAACTCTTACACCAGTGTTGATTTCTTTAACTGAAATATTTTTGTCATTGTTTTTGTTAAACTTTTTGTTTAACTTTGTTAAACTACAAAATTACAAAAACTCTTACTTAAAGTAAATGTGGCTAAAACCATTGATGATGTAATTAATCAGTTTAGCTTAATTAAAGCTAAACTGACCTCTTAAACAGTTACCCAAATACATATAAAACAGTTGACAACTTTGTATTGCAATATGTAACAGAGTGCAACAAGAGGCAATCGTCAAAGAGAAGGAGGAAGAGGAAAAGTTCCATCTGAAAGCGCAGAGAAATGCAGAGTCCATCCGTCAGCAGGTGAAAGAACGTGAGCTCTCAGCCATCGCTAAACGACAAGAGACGTTCAAAGACGCAAAGCAGCTGAGCGAGGAGGCACGCCTGCGGAGTCTGAGGCTTAGCGAGATCAAGGCTAAAAAACTGAAAGAGCTCAGGTAAGACAGGGATATATTCACCTATACAGAACTTTAACGGTGCACTTGTCTACTGCTTGTTAGTCTCCATGGAGATATTACTTTGCCTAAGAAAAACATGTATGTACTATTAGTGATGTCCCCTCTTCATAGGTCTGATCTGTAACATGGTCTGGCAGTGTACCCTGCTTGTTAACATGAATGAAATTTTCATGCCATACTGTGACTAAGCAAGCAATTAGTATCTCCATGGAGACAAGCAGGTGACTAACCCCTCGCTAGAAAAGTTACACAGTACACCAGCGACATATTAGATGTGTTAGTTGTGTAGTGTATTAACTACTGGCCCTTGTTTTTCTGTGTTTGTGTGCAGGGCGACTGGGCTCTGTGAGAAATACTGCAATGAAGTGGAGAGGAAAGCAGGCTTTTGATCCATTTGATTTGAAACATGGTACTACTTTTACAAATGTGTTTAAATTAAGCTTTAACAAAAATGTAAACTCTAAATATCAAATAAAATTTCTAAGCAATGCACCTTTTATGTTTTAGCCCATGTGTTTTAAATGTCCTATATTACTCCAAATTAACTCTTGTGTGTATTAAGCCATATTAGAATCTTGTTACATCATCAAAAACATACCCAGTAGTAGTTTGTAGAAGCAGTGTTTTGTTTAATTCACATGTGTGTAATCCTGTTGTAATCCTGTTTTATTTGGCATCTCCAAAGCTCAAAATGCTCAGTTCCACCTTATGATGTCATGAAGCTGTAGTTTTTAAGTTAACATCTACCTTTTACCTTCAGTTCAATAGGGATGGGCAATTACAGGTCTGAAATCATTAGTGATTCTAGTGAAAATGTATTATGTATTACCACACAAGGTGGAACTGAACGTTGTTTTTTTTTTTTTTTTGAGGTATCATTATTGCAACATTAAGAGAAATGAAAATAAAAGTTTAGCATAAATAATTTATATTGTCATAACATCAACATAGGTCTATTATGTTCATCTGCAATATTGTAGGAACTTCGAAATGACCTCTGAAATGCTTGCAGTATTCTAATGGGCATACCTTTAGTTGAGTAGATATTTAAAAAGACACTAAGCAAAAAATACATTAAGCTGTGTCCAATTTTTAGTCTTTATTTCGGCTAGTAGTTCCCTTTCAATAAGGTCATGTTCTTCCATTTATTAATGACAGATCCCCTTAATTCTTAATATGCATGACAACAGAAAAAAATGAACTTAAGGTAGGGTTAGATGACACTTTACACGGCTTAAAGCATGTCCGGGAGTTAAGTACATCTAGATAAGTACAGGCTGTTATTTCAACCATTCTGGACAAATAATTGGATGTACCATGAATGAGTTTCTTCATCATAATCATCTAACACACAACCTACAGGAGTGCTTATGGATCTAATTAAGATGTCACTAAGACACCAACCTGCCGCCTCTCGCCTCCCCGATTAACCAGGAGAGGGTTTGGACAGGAAAGTGTGGAGGAAAGATGAAGGGGGACTGTTAAAATTTAATTGGTCAAGTTCACACCTGTACACGCAGAAAAGTAATGGTGACCAATGGGGAAACAGCACAACACCTGGCATACAGGGACCTCAGCACAAGGAGGGTTAGAGTAAATACACACAGTACGTTTAAGGGAGCTGCGGTCCTGTCCTTGCACATACACAGAGTCTCACACAAGCACTGTACACGGCACGAGAGGTCACCTAATACATGGAGCGGATGGAGGAGAGCTAACATCTACAGGTGGGGCCCAGTGCAGGCTCAAAGGGAGTTAAAATCTTTAGACATTCCCACTTAACACACACACACGCACGCACACTCATCATTCAAATTGTGACATACCGCTGTATGCTTTAAAACTCCATAAAGCTACACGCCTGTGCAGAATATACTATCATTACTTAGTGTTGCTAGCTATAGCCATTGGAATGGCAATATATTGTTCAAATATTATATGTTACCTTTTTTCCTCAGAATATACAATGATGAAATGCATTATACAGACAATGAGACAATGAAAGCTTCACATGTTCAGTACATCAAAATTAAGAGCTTGTCTACATTAATTTCTTCATGAGTGCAAATCCAATGCTCCTCCACCTTACTTCAAAAGGTTTTCATTGCTGAGCTGCAGCAAGTCCACCTCTGCACTTTAAACAATAAAAATAAGCAAAAAACATACACAAATAACAATCTTAACAGGAAATCATAAATATGGAATGTGAAAAATAAAAGACATGGTCCAAATTCTTTTCAAACAATACAAATAAAAGTCCTTAAATGTTTTCAAATGTTTTCTTTTGTAAATTACACCACATTAAAAAATAGTGCTCTGGCGGAGAGTGGGCGGCTGCTTGTTGAGTCCCGTTGTGGTAGAAGACCATAGGAGGCTGGAACAGAGGTCGATGGAGATGGAGGAGGGTTTGTGGAGGGTTAGTGGAGGTGACTTCACATGCCATAACCAAAGCCGGGCTGTGGGGGTTGGGCGTAACCAGGTGCTGCGGGGTACCCATACCCATAGGCCTGCTGAGGGGGCACCGCCACGTTGGGCCCAGCGGTGAGCATGAGCTGAGGGGTGCCTGCAACCAAGACACAAAATGTTGAACAAGTTGATTTTGACACAGTGCTGTTGATGCTGTGGTTGTGACATCTGTAACATTACATTTACAAGAAATGTAATAACATTAATAAATACCTTCATTAGCTTTATAATAATTATGTTTATTAAAGATTATTCAGGTTAGGAGACTTTATTTTAACCTAAGGGGTTAGGTTAAAATAAAGTGTTAATTTGATGATAATGATTCAAGATGCAAGTAAATATTTAAGTCTTTGTAATATTCTATTATTAAGCGTTACCAAACTAACATATTCCATGGTTTATTTCCCTAAATGTACTAAATTAACCTCAAGTAAAATAAGGCAGTATGGACAATTACTCATTTATAACGTATAAAGAGTCTTGCACGGGTCCATTTTTGGAGACCCGTACCCACGTAGTACAGCACCGCACCCGCCCGTAAACCCATGATTATATCAAAGTTAAACCTGCACCCGCCCGGACCTGTTAACATTCCACCCATACCGTGATAAATCACACAAATTAAAAGTACTGTAACTTCCGGTCTATAGAGCGCACCGAAATATGACAACATTTTATAACTGTACATATATAAGCCGCAACTTAAAATAAGCTGCAGGTGTCCACATCTTCAAGAACGTTTTCAAGTTCGGGCCGTCTTTTATTGCCTCTGAAAGAGTTTGTCTTTTTGCATTGAGTCAGTTCGTCGCTGCCGTCACCACCATCTCACCATCTCATCATTAAACATTATAGCTCCTTTTTTGCTGACTGAACCCACGGTGATCACGACGAATTTATACAAATATATATTATATACTTCATAGATTCATCTCACCCGCCTGTGTGTGATCACTACCCGCTCGTAAAATTACAGAATGTTAAAACCCGCCCATTTCAGCAACTATTTGCAGGTACCCACTGTTACCCGACCCGGTGCAGGACTCTGTAAAGTGGTGGTGTTTTACCATAAACGATTGGTTGTGACTCGGTGGCCTGCTCCTCTTGTTTCCTCAGGGATTCAGAGGCTTCGAGCTTGTCCACCTGTGAACAGAGCCACATGTCGGTTAAGACAGAGCTGAGGTCTGCTGCTGTAGTTAGGACAGGCTCAAGAAGAGCAGGCTGAGGCAGGTTTGGATTAAACTGACCTCTGGGTTATTTCACTGGCTGACGGATGGGACCATTCCTGATAGGCGAAGATGAATACAGTCCAGATTTAAATGCACTGACTGCATGAAGCAGGCCTTCTTACTCAGAGGCCAGCTAAAGGTTACAGGAACTACAGCAAAGAACTATCCACTACTTAAAAAACTAAATCTATGCATGTTCTGGCCTAGAGCATTAGGTTGTGTAATTAGGATTTAAAGAGGGGAAAACTCCTCTAATGGGAAATAATGGTCCCACCATCCAGCCAATACGATCAGCTATTCTCAGTGGTAAGTGTAGAGAACCAACCCTCACCAATATATTGATTTGTATCCTCTTTGGACAGACCACATACAATAATAATATTCTTGTATGCATCGTTAGCACATTAAACAAATAGAAGGCTGCAAGATATTTACTATATTGACTGATACTACAGAACTACATTCTTATGAACAGTTCTTTATTAGCAATTAGATAAAAACAAATTACTATTTGTAGCTTGCAGAGAAAAGCAGAAAATTTAACAGTAAGCAAAAGCAAAATCTGGTTTTGGGTTGAGTTCTCTACAACACATTTTTACAGGTTACTACATGTAAATTATCAAACAATTGGGTTAGGCAGGCTGTTGAGAGAAGTTCAGGCTGTTTTCTTTAGTTTGAGAAGAAAGGGTTGAGAGACATGCTGAAGCAGCCATTTCTGTTATTATCGTCTTAAGGAGTGCATGAGAAAGATAAGACAGAAGCAGAGAGCCAACGTGGAGGGAGTGAGAGGTTGCGGGATGATTTGTAGCCAGTCCAAAGTTTTCAGAAGCAAACACAGCCAACAACGATGCTTCAGAGCCAGGCCAGTGCTGCTGAGGCCATTTCATGCCTTCTGCCCAACATACAGAAATTTACATATGTGTTCCCTAAAACTCTTAAGTTATTTGTGCAACCAAGCTTTAGCGGATTAGATGGCTTGTTTACATACAGATAAAGTTGCATAGGGCATTAACATTGTCCTTATATCCTTATAATTCTTCAATGACACTGACATGGTGTGTGATACACATGAAGGCTGAGTATACATTAGCCCCGTGACAGAAACTTCAATAAAAATGAAAATTGATTCAAAATGATTTAAAAAATTGATTCAATATGTTGTGTTGTTAAGTAAACGCTCTTTATAAACTGCAGCTACATTTTGATACCATTGCTTATTTTAACACTTTGTCCAGATCTGTAAGAAAACACCCTGGAAACAGCTGGGGATTTATCCAGAAAGATGCTTCTTGACCAGTGCATCAGGAGACCTTGTACACGGGCATAAGCACAAAGGAATTCTTCTAAAAAGGAAAATAGATCTTCCTTTTTTAGGTATGCGGCTCTAAAATACATTTTTAAAAGGTGGTGTTTAACTGCACAGATGATTGCTAAAAACAAAACTAATCAAAGGGGAAATAATGGACTGCGGTCCCGTACATGACCGCTACTATGACAATGTGATTGTCTGTACACTATATTTTAGAATGTAGATGACAAAGACAAGGATTCACTCAGCAACTTAAGTATCAGACATATGTGCTACCTGTTGCAGCTCATCTTTGGTAAGTTCTATTATTAATTAATGTTTGCAATGCGAGAGTTGTACATTTTGAGGTGAGGTAGCAACACACAGTGTACACCTTAGCTTAGCACAGAACAGACAGCGGCCTCCTGAGGCAGAGGTGTTGAGAGCATCTCTCTGGTGTGAGACAGAAAGTAAGGCTTGTGGAAACGTGGGTTTGAAGTCAGAAGCAGCAGTGTGGCACAGGGAGGATTGTCATGCAGTTTTCTACTTGTACCCCTCCAAACTACAGGCTACAGGACAGAGGAGGGGCCACAGAGCGATTAGAAAATGGATTCGGCTTTCACCTTTTCCTTTATTGCATCAACCTGTAAAGGAAATTCAGAGAGGCAACTTAAGGAGAAAAGAAAAACAAATGGAAGTCTCCCAAAGTATAAATTTATAAAGAAAAAAAGAGGAAAAAACAGCACTCACCACATAAAAGAGCAGGTAAAAATGCCTTTTGATACAAATGTAAATTTGGAAAAATGTTTTTGTAAAGTAGGAACCAAAATTGTCCCAACTCTTCTTTTGTGAAACATATTTCTACAAATTGAACAGTATATTCTATAGCCTTCATCTTGAAAAAGCACAAATCCCATGTAAATGGCTCTGAGGAAATACAAAATGCAGCTGATAGAGGCCACATAAAAGAAAAATGATCTGTTATGAATCCTTGAAAAACATTTGTATGAAAAAGCAGCGTGGATGGAAAACAAAATGAAGAGGAAATCTGTATGACTGACAGAAGCACTGACAGACATGAAGGAAAGATATGAACCCTATCCTGGTGAGTTTAAACCTTCAGAAATCAAGTCTGTTGCATACATGTATGATGTATGCCCCTACAATATTCATCCAGTTCCACTAAATATCATATTAAACAATGTCTGTATATAATTCATATACTCATATACTTTTAGACACAGAGAATGCCCACCTTACTGAGGTACTCCCTCATGACCTGGATGAAGTAGGGCATGGAAAAGTCCATGATGTTGTGCCTCCAGGCAGTCTCCAGCACGACGTCAGGCCGCAGTAAGTCATAACAGGTAAACAGACATGCGGCAAAACACTCCTTTTTATCTTCACTCAGAAACCAGGCCAACAGCTCCTCTGCCAGCTCAATGTCTTTAGACTCAGATGCATACTGCATGGCATCCTGGACAAAACAGCAGTACAAATATAGTATAATTGTTGCGGATTTGATTATTGACACCAATGTGGAAAACTGTTTCTGCACCTTGTAGAGCTTGTCCTTCTTACACAGCTCCACACTCTGCTTCCAGCGATTGTTGCCTTTGAAAAGGTATGCAGCAATCCTCCTAAACTCAATCAACTCATGCTTCTCCAGCCCCTGAGCCAGTGAGATGTTGTCAAAGTTGTCATAAGCGTCAATGGAGGTCCGCAATGCCTGGATACAGCAAAAAACAAACCATAAGGTATTTATCCTTTTAAGGTTAATAGGAGGGGGGAAGAAGACTTACGGCATAGTCTTCCTCAATAATGAAAAGATTGTTGAGAGCCTCATTAACGGCCTTGTTGTTGTGATTCTGGACTGACCGCAGGTATGGCTTAACTAGAGGCAGTTGTTTCACCTATAAGTAATAAGTCAATGTATTAAAATTGTTCAATTGCTATTCTCCAAGTTATGCAAGAAAGTAATTTGAAAAGCACAAGATATATTTTCACAAACCTTGCTGAAAAAGTTGACAGCGCGCGTGTGGTCCAGTCGCGGAGATAGAACGATCAGAAGGTCATTAAGTAATAATGGTTTGAACTCCAAGTAGAACTGAACAGCTTTGTAGTAAAGCTCCACATTGGCCACCTGCAACAAAAGACAATGTCAAAACATTTCTGTATAGAGCCACTTGATTGTAGCTGTATATACTTATATTAGACCATTCAGAATCCTTGCAATTATTTACCTTGGTCACAATGTCTTTGAACTGACCCTCCTTCCAGGCATCAGCTGGGTGATTCATCATGGTGATGATGGCGTTGTCATACTCTTCGTACTTGTCATAAAGGAAGACCAGCTCTCCCCATAGATGAGCTTGCTCTGCCGCCCTGAGAACCTAACATACAAACATTTTGTTAGAGGTGGGCCTGCCACTATAACAGATTTTGAAGTGCAATACATTGCTAGCACAACAATACTGTAACTGCATTATATCACTGACACAATAACTCTAAAAGCAGAATAATCCCAGTGAACCCTTTTCCAAAGTGTGAAACAATTTGGTAGTTAAGTTGTAGTATCTATTTGTCTTAATATTATTATTATTAGACAACTCAAATGTTACTCAAATACTAGATAAAAAAAAATAAATTAAAAAAACTCCACAAGTGACCAGTGCAAATAAAATATACACACAAAGAATACTGAGCCTTAAAAAATACAGTTAATTTATGATATATTGAATGGCAAATCATTATTGTAGAATGACTCAAGTAATAATCTTGGGAAGTGGCTTTTTTTTTTTTTTTTTGAGCTGACCTTTGGAATGTTAACACGGGACCAGAAGAGCTCTAAGTGCTCCCTCATTTTCTGTGGTTTGAATTTGGAGTAAAGGATTGCCAACTCCGTAAACATCCCCATGTGTGCACGCTCCAGTCCCAGGGCAGCCTCCAGCATGGTGATCAACTCCTCAAAATATCCACGGTCCTAAATGTGCACAAAAAAGGATTGTGTTTAGTTTCATCAGGCTTTAAACATCTGCCTATGTCTTTGAGCAACACACCCATAGTACGTACCTGGTAGTAGTTGATCAGTTCTTCTAGTTCATCAGCATGAACAACTATATGCAGGCCACACATTTGAGCCAAACGGAATTCTTTTCCATCAACACATGCAAAACAGACCTGTAGCAAACAATATTATTTAAACACATAAGAATATCATGAGTATAATGAGGTATTGCTAAATTTCATGTTCTTTTACCTCTTTCCAAGTGCGTGTGCTGTTGGCTTTTCGAGCTCCATCCACCGCGGCTTGGTACTCTCCCAGGTGCACCAGAGTAGAAGCCAGCCGGCCAAAATTGGACACATTATTGTAGAGCAACTTCGCGGCTTCATACATTTTATCATCATAACAACGGTCACCAACCTATTGAAAGAAAAAAAAAATGAATTTTTTTCCTACATTTTGTTTTCCCCCATAGATTTTGTCCATTTGTGACAAAATCAGAATACTCTGCACTGTCTGCATATAAAAGGTTTTGATTGATTGCAAATAAGGATGAAAGAGTCTGGTGTGAAGATATGGGATGAGAGCGAATTAGGTGTGCTGAGGTGGTCAGTGACCTGACATTGCTGTCCTAAACCTGTGCACAGGCCCCAAAATGGCATTAATCTGTCAATGTTTGTTAGACTTGGGAAAAACTTTAAAAGAGTTCAAATGTCTAGGTCCCTTCATGGTTTGAACATCAGTTATCACAGTGCACTCTTATAGCGTTATAATTAAGCCGCCAATCGTTTTTTTCCTAACTATGCAGCAGCTGAATATCGCATGGATGTGGACACCACATTTGTTCGCAAACGTTTCTATGGCTTTTAAGGCTGTAATGAAAAATTGAGATTATTAATTCAAGAATGGCAACAATTTATTTAATACTGATATTTGGGCAGTTAATGGAGGTTCCCATTAGAGTTCACGTTTGTTTACAAAAATTACTAGAACCAATATAGTAACTGGTACCAAAAACCACTATGCATTGTTTTTGTTATGTAAGAACGTACTTGTTGAATGTGTGCATTATTGGGACCATTGATAAACTCCTCCAGCTCTGCCAGGCGGTTGGTCTTGGCCAAAGCAAATATCAGCTCAGTTTCAACATATGATTCTCGAGCTTTCTTTCGGGCCATTTGCAGAAACTTCACCAAATCCTCCCAGTTTCCTGAGAATTAATCAAAAGTTAATGTCATGAGTCATGAATCAGACATATTTTCATGAACCCCAAATCTTTATTTGATAGGGATATTTTTTTCTTACCGCTCTGAGCAGCCGCCTGTCCCACCTCAATGTAGGCAGAGGGGTCATCGGCCTTTATGTAAGAGTCAATGGCTTCTTTGACCAGGCCCTTCTGGAGTTGGGCCTTTGCCAGCTGACTCCACACTGGAGGCTCATTGCAGCGCTCTGCAAACTCATAAGCTCTATCCAGATTACCAATGTGCTCAATCAAAACCTTGAAGGAAATAAAAGGCATATGTAAAATTTGAGTAAATTCAAACAACTAGTAGAGAGAAACGAATCAATTATAATACTGTTACGCAGAAAACACACCTGCACTGCAGATGTGTTGACATCAAATTTTCTAAAAATAGCAAAGGCCTCCTCAAACAACTCATTGCTGATGGCAATGTTTGCAATATCTGGGGCATCATAATTGTCAAGACGGTTAATGTACTCCATGACACGTGTCCGGTCAGCCTTAATCGCCGTCAGGATAAGCAGATTCTGAAGGTTTCTAAAACAAGACATTTTCAATACATTACAAATGGTGCTACTTGTAATTTCCATTGGCTTGAGTAATGGAAAAAGAGATTAAGAGTCTGGGAGCCTCAAATCCCTCTCACCTGTGTTCACTAAAGACAGAATTATCCAGAACTATCTTCTCCAGAAGTTCAATAAGCTCATTAGGGAGGTCGGCAGTCATGAAGGCTTTGACTGTGACAGACACCTCTTCTGGATCCTGGGTTTCTGACAATGCTGTCTGGACAACCTGACAACCAACAACAAAGAGTTATAACATCTAAAGCAACAAAACAAGCCAAAGCCATCTAAAGGTGGTCTTTAAAAGCCAAACCTGGTCAATGAGTGGTCTTCTGTAGTTGTTGGTCTCCAAAAGAACACTAGCCCATAACTCTGGGTTCTTACGACGCACAAGGTATCGAGATAAACTCTTGAACAAGGAATTCTCATTGCAAACCTGACAGACAGAAGTATAATTAATAGAGGGTAACCTAAAATAAAATAAACCAAAATAAAAAGTTATTATTCAGAACATACATTAATGAGCTCCTGATCGCACTGTCCCCTCTCATAGGCCACACAGGCCAGGTGAGGGTCCCTCTTTTCGCAGTACTTCCCAACAACACGGCTATCATAGAAGGGATTCTCTCTCAGGAAGCGCTCAGGGTTGTTATTGCTGTCGATGTAGATCTTGGCTAATGCGTTGTGGGTGGCAGGCTCTTCACAACCTTCATGGATACGTGCCTCCAGCCAAGGCAGAAGAAGCTTTAGTCTAAAAAGAATCAGAGACCTTATTGTTTAAGCTTCCAATTATTTATAAAAGTATTGATAAAAGTTTTCAATTAGTTCTGAGGTGTATGGTTTGATTACAATAACATACCGATTCCTTTTTTCCACCTCTGCAACTAGTTCATCTGTGGAGAATTGCCCTCTCACCACCATGATCAGATTTTTGATAACATCTTCAGCACAATCTACATCCAGTAAACCACCAATGACAACAGGCAATCTGCTTGGATTCACCTGCAATAGCAATGTTACATCAAATGAAGCCGTTACTAAACCTGTTATTATCCATATCCATGAGCATAGTAAATTACCTTTTGCACATAGATTTCAATGTATTTCTGCAGACTGTTGCGGTACAGGTACAAGACCAAATCGTGGACAAAATCAAAACGGTCACACACAATGATTAAAGGTAGCTGGTCTGTTAACTTGGCTTCCTGTGGGGAAAAAATAAATAGATAAATGTTAAAAATTTGATCTTCATTCAACATGACAGTGATATAGTATTATTAAGGTCTTACTTTAAGGAAGTTCTTCACTCTTTCTGGGTCATAGCAGTTGCTCTCTCGGCAGATCCTCTCAACCTCTTTGATTTGGCCCGTTTTGCAGGCAGCCTGAATGTATTTGAAGTGGACCTCTGGATCCTGGCTGAAATTTACAATGGAACCCAAGAAATAGAAAAGGCCTACACAAAAAAACAAAACAACCAAAAGAGCATTAAATACAACCAACTACTCAATACAAATTAATCAAGATGGCATTTTCCTCTCACCCTCAAAACTCTTAAATGATTCAAATAGTTCAGTGAGAGCCTGAGTTGTGAGCTGTTCGTGGTATTTGGAGGCCACTTGGACGCAAATCTGAAGGTTTTGACGAATGTTGGCAGATAGCATTGCACGAAGACACTCCAGAGAATCCTCCACTGACAGAGAACCAAAGAAATTCACCAGCCACTGTTTATGGGGAAAAAAACGTTTAGAAACAATTGTGAAATGAGTAAATGTAATTATAAAAGAGCATTGGTAAGTCTTTGTTATACCTCTGGGTTAAGGAGGTGAGTGTGAACAACAGCCCGTTTGATGTCGTACAGGTCTGTGTAGTGCTCCAGTGCCCTCTGCAGAAGTCCAGCTTTCTCACACAGCTGGGCCACATGTGCACGGTCATAGTGGGTGAACATCTGGTTACCCAGGATGGCATCTGCAACCTGAAATTAAAAAAAAAAAAACAAAAAAAAAAAAAAAAATCAGATTTACTATGATGTTTTGTGTGCCCAACGACCCAGAAAATGTCCCAATTTTTTAAAGAAAAAAAAAAAAGTGTAACTGTTTTAATGCGTTTTTGGACTGAAAACACTACGCTATGGTCAGAAGTTGCCACGTAGTAATTAGGCTGACATTAATGAAGAAAATTGATGACTTAATTATATGAAATGTTTCCAGTGGGCCTGGTATATCTACCTGTGGTGCATGAACCAAGTTCATTTCTAGCAGGCGCGTCTGCAAAGGTCCCTCCATGGGCCTGTTGTTCTTCAGGGCGTCCAGCAAAAAGGAAGTACACTGCTGGATCAGGTTGTATTCCATAAACACATCAACAATCTGCAAGGACACACACAAAATAAACAGTTGTAAATTGACTTTTCAACCGGTTATAAATGATAAATGCTTTATTTTTACCTGTGTGATGTCAGCAAGAGGCTCCTCATCTTGAACAAGCATTTGTGAGAACTGAAGACCCTGTTCAGGGCTAATACGCATTACATTTCTTAGTAGGAAAATCCAATCTGGAGTGTAGCCCACCTAAAAATAAAAATATAAATTATTTATTCATTTAAAAAAAACAACAACATTTAATTATCTTCAAAAATATCTACAAAAAACATAATTACTAAATACAAACCTTCTTGGCATAGAGGACAATCTTCTGAAATTGTCCGGTTTCTGCAAAGCACTGAATCACCTTGTTTGGGACATTGGCTCTGAGGTAGACACTAAGGGCAAGAGTCGGATCAACTGATTTAACCAGATCTCCAAGTTCCTCTGAGCACTCCAGCTATAGACGCAAACATACAATAATCATAATGAATAACATACAGAGACATATTTTTTTTAAGAAAATGCAGGAACATTAAATATTTTAAAATATCAAATTTATACCTTATCCTCTTTTAGCCATTTCTCCAAGAGCTGCTTGCGTCCCTGTTGCAGAACAGGTCTACAGAGCTCCAGAGACTCAAATTTGTTCAGTTGGCCTTGGTCCAGCAAGATGCCGAAGTACTGAAGCAGAGGGGAAGTTTGACCCGGCTGGGCTGGGACACTCTGGAAGCGACGGATGGTGTCTGGGGTCCGGAGAATACCCTAAAGGTGTTGGAAGAAATCAAGAGAGTTTCAACCTAGAGGTCTGAGCAATAGAGTAATGTTTAATGTATTATAACATATGTGCAGTACCTTAGGTGCATTGGCTGCCACCTTAGCTGCCTCAGAGTAATTGCCAGCAGCAAAGAGTGTGTTAAACTTGCGGGCAAAAAGCTCCTCAGCACCAGCCAGATTGTTGCGGACAGCCATGCGAAGAGCAAGATCAGGGTTCTGGAGCACATTGGTAATGTAAGGAATGATGTTTTCTTCTTCTACGCACACTGACAACACCTGGAAAAAACATATTTGTCTGCTTTATCATCTGGGATTATAAAATGCTGAGTATATAAAAAGACCACAAGAGACAGCAGATGAAAATCTACTTCATTTTTAAAACGGCATTAGAACAGTTAATTCATTTCATATGAAATATGAAAGTGAATATGGTTGCAGAAAATTTAGAGAGGGGCTCACGCCCTGTCTGAAATGCGCATCGAGTCAAACAGACATACCTAATCAAAACTATTAAATAAGATTGAAAATTTCCATTGTCACTAGGTTTACAGTACCTGTCCTTTTCTGTTAACTCCAATGATGCCAGCAGTGGGCTCATGTGGAGCAGTGACAAAAATGGTCTCCCCACTGATCCTATTCATGTAGATACAGGTCCCAGTCTCAAGGTCATAGAGGTGGATGTAGCCATATTTGGTAATGAGGAAAACAACGTCTTGTTTGGAACTTATCTAAAGTTTAGGAAGCAGGTAAATTAGTGATATTATTTAACACATTTTTGTGGAAGATATAAAAGAAAGCAATCAAACCTGCATGGCAACAGGGAAGTCATTTTGTGCTTCTGGGGGAAAGAAAACATCCACAGCTTTCTTTGGGAATGGCTGGTTTCCAGTGGGAGGGGTGCCCACCTCAATAATATGCAGCTAAAATTCATATTGAGAGAGAATTACCAAAATGTGAACTGGACATAGGAGTGTTAATCCTTTGACATGAAACCATACTTTTCCTCCTGCCTGTCCTCGCACAGCAAAGCAAAACAGAGTCGACTCCTCAGTGTTTCCTTCCATCTTGAACTGTGCAAAGCCAGCAGCATGGCCCTCAATGGGCTGAGATACCTTTCTATCAACTGAATAGAGCTGCATGGCTCCAACCACCCGGTTTTGCTATAAATATAAAAATATAAATAAATGATCACACACAGAACTAGTGTAAAAAGTATAGTCAATATTTGTATGTACCTGTGCCGAAATTCCAATAAGCAGCAGCCACTTCTGTTTGGCGTCCGTGCGATAGTTGATAATCTGGCAACCTGCAAGACTGGAGTGGCGATCAAAGACCTTGATTGGTTGTGAGTCACCTTCCATGCTCCAGTGGTATACTGCATTATCTGTGACTAGTGCCACCGTGTTGAGGGAAATCCACTTCCAGAAGGTCACATCATCTGTCATTGTGTGGGCCTTCATCTTGCTCTTCATCTCAATATTAAAGATCTGCAGGGTCTTTGCAGCTGAAAATGTAAAAAATATAATTTGAATTTAAATGGAAATAAAAGTTATTTTATGTAGAAATTACCACCACCAGAAAAGTTTTAAATCTAAAAAAAAACCAAAAACGTGGACAATCCAATTTCAACAGTTGAAAGAATACCGGTGCGTGGGGGTCTGATTAGATCACACAAAAGACTACACAACAAGCCGGTATAAGGGTCGAAACAAAGAGGCAAGACCAACAGAAGGGCAACCAGTGATGGATCTGCATTCAGTTACCGCTGATGCAATGGACTGACAGGGAAGACAGTTGAGGGAACAGGTGCTAAACTAATGTGAAAATGGAGACTACTGCCAGAAATACGCACTGCTTATGGTGACCAATTATATATTTTAATGAGGAAGCAGTCTTGCTGCAGCAACAGTAAGACCCAATAGTGTGACATTTTTGTGAGTTTGACTATGAAATAACCACAACAGTGCTGTTAATAACTTTTAACAATAACAACACAATTCTAATTCTGAATACCATAATCAATTACACTTAACTGAGTTTATAGATTGCAGATGCAGTTGCTGGCTGCATAACATTTACACCTAAAAACATTCTTATAGAAAGTAAATTTGAATGCAAATAAGGCAACAAAGCCCACCAGCCTGATCATGAGGAAGATTGTAGAGCTGAACTCCCTTAGTTAATATTACAGCTATGTTCATATATTATAGTGCAATAGCTGCTCCAGCTGTCTGAAGAGATCCTCAAAAGTGGTCTGATTATGTTTAGTCATTATCTACAGTAGAGTATAGTCACAATTACACAATGTTTTTTCATGTTTTTCTGAATTTACTCACCAACATGCCTGTGTGCATTTCAGTATCCCATTAATTTACCCATAACAAGCTCAAAACAACTACAAGCACAAGTTTGTGCAGTGGAGCAGTGTTACTTAATCCATTGCAAAGCACTGTCTCATTGTGATTGGGAGTTATCATGAGAAAGTTTACTGTGGCATTTATGTTTAAATGAGTAGCTGACGCAATAAAGCCCAAAATGTCTGTGTTCCTCCGTTTCTGTAAACATACAGTATTTTATATTACTACCAACCATTTTCCCAAAGTCACTATAACCACTTTTCTTGTCTACAATGGTTTTTATATCAGTAAAACTATACCATAACTTATACTAGCTTTGCGTGTTAATTGGCCTGTTAATATAGGAATTTAGCACCATTGTAAAAGGTGTACTACTGAAAAAAAAAAAATCTAACAGTTAAATCCTTTAGTTGAAAAATGGTCAATAGTAATGTAAAATATGTGTAATAAATGGAAGAAACACACATTTGGTTGAAAGGAAAGGGAAACAGCCATTGAAGCTGCTCTTACAATTGTACTGATTTTCCTTGTAATTGCGAATACAAGCTTCAATTTATTTCAATCATCAATACTGTGCAATAATTTAACAGTGCATACAAATTAGACTTGAATAACTCATGATATGTAAAATTCAACTCACCGTCTGCAAACGAAAGAAAGCAGTAAGAAATGAAAAAGAGCAAAAACAAGCAAAATAGACATAGGATTCATGGCTGAATGGCATTTCACAATTAATAGCTACCACTAAGTGTGTTTCCTAATTTAATGTATTTTACAGTTACAACTACATCAACAAACAAATGAGATGACCTACATAAACATCAAATAAAAGCTGACACAAGTACATGATTGGCTGAAAATGCAAAGTGTAGGGGCTTAATATGTTGCTCAAAATATTACCATGACTATAATGCCTTACTCATACTCTTTTCTAGATTAATTTAATATCCAACATGTTGTGATGAACTGCAACATACCTTTAAGTGCTATAACTTTGCTTGCTGGGTTCATGATGGCACTGTCCGCTGAGATGGGCCTCCGAATGGGATTGTTGGGATCTGCCATGTCAATGATGACCACCTGGGCCTGCTCACCCACCTTTTCCCTTATACAGATGAACTTGTCAGACTCCATGGTGAGTGTGCTGAAGCCAATGTTGGCTGGGTTGATTCCCAGATTCTGGAGCTGAGATGGAAGCAAAACATGGAAGCTTTGTCAAAAGTATGTTCAGAATATAATCGTGAATTAATTATGACGCTTCATGAGTACGTTTGAAAAAAAAAAAAAAAAAAACTTCAGTGGATAGAAACGTATGCTGTTTTGGTAAGAATTGAACTACCTTTCAAAAATAGGACATAAAACCATAGTCAATAGGTTTAAACACTAAAAATGCCCCGTCGTGACTTCGGTCTCTGACCATCGGTTCAACCGCAGGTCATTGCCAAAATGTGATCTTAGATTAAAGTCCACGTGCATAACGACGTACATTTTCACAGAGATGCTTTCTAGTGCATTTACGTGACACATGTTGAAAAGAATGGATATAGCCATGGGTGATCGCTACGTCAATTATTGGATGCGGCTGATGCATCCTCACATCCTGAAGCTAGCACCTGTTATAATAGGCGGCGGCAACCAATCGGTTTGTGCAACATCGTCCTCTAATCATAGATGGTATACAATCATCTTGGATTAATTGCATTAATAGCAACGGTGTGTTGACAAAGATGTCATCATAATGAAGTAAGGAAGAAGCGCTAGTACTGGAGGCTGACTGTTAGCTCGGAGCTAAACGGGGGAGGGGAGGTCATTCATTTGCTGCGGGATTGACGTTAGCGTTAGCGATCTGTCAAATTACTAAAACATCAACTGGATCTAACAATATAATAATATGTGTAAATAACCATTCGTTTACGCACCTGTAGATGCTCCTGAAAACGGATAGGCAGTATTTGAGCCATATTTCCTTCTGCAGCCTCTGTAGAGTCTTGGAATATAGCTAGCTGTACAGCTAGCTAGCAAGGCAGTAGCGCCGCGCTAGCTACGACCTCCTCACTGATGTGTAGGTCGGAGCCAGTCAGTGAAAAGGCAGATCACGGGTAAACAATGTACTTATATTAATTGATAAGATTTTGGAAAACTACGGTCAGTAAAATAAAAGTGGATGTTCCAGTTTTGTTCGTATTGTCGGCGCCGCATCAATGGATAGTAACGGTGAGCGCTGATCTCCGTCCAAAATCCGCAATGGCGGCGGAAACTGCTCAGTGCCTTCCAATCCGGAAGCATCTAGGGAGCTCTGGAAGGACACTGGTTCAAGATGGATGAGAGCAATCTGGTCTTTTATTATTCAAATTTAATAGAAATGTATTTATAGGTGGGTGTGTGTGTGTGTGTGTATCTG
>KN516185.1:9737-19857 GCA_000787155.1 Scartelaos histophorus
AGAGAGAGAGAGAGAGAGAGAGAGAGAGAGAGAGAGAGAGAGAGAGACACTTTTAGCATGATAAAATATAATTGAATATACATATTTTTTACCCTCTGATGATAATAATAATGCAATTTGACTCTGAACAACATTGCTATGAACAATATGCATAATTGCACTTTTGTGTGTAATTTTTACTTGACATTTTTGGATTTTGCGGATTATACAATTAAACAGTGGCTAAAAGTGGCTAAAAGTCCCATTACAGTATCACATTTATGATAACATAATTAGTCGACAGCCAAAGTAAAAAAAAACCCAACACGATTTAAGTCATCATTAGAGTCATGTGATTGCAGTGTGATGCTGTGTATTGAGTTGTTGTCTTCATTGTCAACAGAGTCGCACTGTTTCTGTCAGAACCAGTTCACTAAGGCTCAAGGCTAAAAGGATTGGTTCAATGCTACTTAACAACTTAGCCCTCAGGCTCCTGCAGCTTCCTCCATCAACAACATTAACGAGGCACTAATCAGAATCCAGGGCCAGTGGTGAACTGTGATTAGCCCTGAAGTGTCCAAGTCACTGTTTCCTGGTCTCTGTCTCATATACTGTTGTGTTATACAGGACGTTTGAAAGATTGACCTGAAAGATTCAAATGAAAATAAAGGAAATACATATTGATAAAAGACTAAGATGAATTGTTATCCTTTGGGAATCATGGCTGAAACAATGTACAATATGAAAAGATAGGACTAAAGAACTGTGGACTATAGAGAATTAAAAGAAACAAAAACAGTAATTGGACTGTAATTTACCATATAGGAGCTATAAGATGATAAAGCTGCATTTCTTTGGGTAATTGTCAGTTTGCGGCATTGCTTTTAATTGTAATCTATAGGTACCAAAACAGAGAAAAAGAAAGTCCTAAGAAACCATCATTGTCAAATGTGAGTGTTCAAACATCATATAGTTTGATGAAAGTTGGTAAATCTCTCCTTCCTTGTGTTGGCCTTAAGGTTCACAGTATTTCTTTAGAGCAGTGTTTCCTAAACTGTTGAACTGGGAGCAAAACAGGGGCTATAAAAGTGGACAGGCACAACACAGGGGCACTAAACAAACTTAATAAAACATTTTTTTTAAAAGCAACAAAAAACCCATATTAAACAACCTTGCAAAGCAAAGCTGTGATAACATTTCCTCACAATAATTCTTCTATAACACTGTTGCATTCATTGTTTTGCATAGTGTTGTTGCTATTATTGATAAATATTTTACCAAAGACAATGGGTTCAATCGAAATGAAGCACTCCACCCATCTCCACGTGTTATAATTTTCAGCAGTAACCCACTTTCTGTTCTTGTCCCATAGCCTGGCTGTGCTTCAGGCCTTTCCTTACTCCATTTTTCATGTTTGTGTGTTTTTGTCCTTTTATCTCTCAGACTTTGATTATGTTCTCATAAGTGTAACCAGCAGCTCTTTTATGGTTGCCTAATTATGTTGGCAAAGCCTACAGCACATGTAATTACATCTAATTGTGCTATTATGTATTCACTGTGAAGCATTATGTACTTTAGGACCATAACAATAAGAGTGTGTGCAGTGGTTATGGGGAGATTATGGGGGATAAAGCTCTCTTACACTGCACATTTACTACGTTCACACTTACATGCAGACATATCCAGTGGCATTTGTATCGGCTTGTAGGGTGGCACATACGATCACATGTGTATTCTGCAAAGGACATATTTTTTATTGAAAGTAGTTTAACTATGCACATGTGAGATGAATAATGTTTATGTTCAAATGAAAATAAATTGCGTTACTTTTGGGTTCTGTTTCTAGCAGGCAAAGTAATAACTATAGTTGGCAGACTATTTGGAAGAAAAAGGTTTGACTTTTCTACTTCCAAAATTGTAGGCAAAGGTGCCTTTTTTTAATCTTTTGGTCAGTTTGGTAACTCACCATATAAGCTTTCATGGAATTGTGGAATTGTCAACAAAACTGTCCACTCTGCACCAAGAGGTGTTTTAATATTTAATTTAATGAACCTGCAGCCATAGAGTTATACGGGATATTGTAACTTCAAAGGATGTTTTCTCAAAATGCATTTTCTCCCAAAGGGACATAAAAATCAACCCTTATAGCCCCGAGGCAAAGCAAGTTTATTTGTGTAGCACAATTTTTGCACAAAGGTTCAATTCAGTTGATTTACAGAATAAGAAATACATTAAAATCAGAATACAAGCAAATAAAAACATAAATAATCATCAAAATTAAAAAGATCTGATTCATGTCTTCATTGGTTCATTGTGAGATGGTTCATATGGCACTGACGTGTCAAAGGGGTGCTTGGGTGCTAGACCATAGAGCTGCTTTAAAGCCTATTCTCTAAGCCACAGGAAGCCAGTGCAGAGACTTGAGGACAACTCATACTTCTTAGTTTGAGTCAGGACCTGGGCTGTGATGTTCTAGATGTCCTACAGTTGTCTCACAGCTCATTTGGAGAGTGTGCAGGCCATTGGCAGTGACTGGAGGTGACTGCTGACACTGTCTCTTTGTTTCTGTGGACCAATGACTTCTATCTTGTCTGAGTTTAAATGGAAAAACTAGTTTTCAGTCTTAAACAAATTTTAAATGTGCAACAAAAAGCGCACTCTGTGTCCCTCACTTTGCTCCTGTTGCTCTGTTTTATCGGCTGCTGCCGTAGCGTTGCTGATGTTTGATGGTTATGATATAGGACAGTGCAGCTCAGAGTCACACTGATCCTGCACACATGAGGAGCACAGCAGCTTTAAAACTGCACACAAAGACACAAAGTCAGGTCATGCCTCCCTGAACTCGGGGAGGAGCAAATTGCAGCCAAAATTGGGTAAATTCTCCTGCAGTGTCTGCCGGCCTTTAACTCAAACACTAAGATATCCAAAATCTCCTCTGTTTATCTTTTAGCATTTAAAATATCAACAAAAAGAAGAAAAATATTTAAACCTTCTTTCCTTATTTTGTTTTGAATCAATGGCCAGCTTTTACAGATAAATTATGAAAACATCACATAATGAAAAGGTTCTGTTCAGTGCCTCACCTTAAATTATCTTAAACATTGTCCGATTGTGTTTCCCATTATGCCCCTGATCTTGCTGTTGGCCTTTTTAACTTTACACTATAGCCCCCCCATATCTTTCCTAATTACAAGCATTTATTTTTTACTGTCTTTGCATGTAGGTGTGTGTTAGCTCATAGTAAACACCCATTGAAGCATCTGCACCACACAGCATTAGACCGGCGCGCTTAATCCTCAGGTGTCACCTCCCAAAGCTGTTTTTCCCTGAGATATGCTTCACCCCTGCACTTCAATAGACAAGATGAAAACAGCATGTGGGAGTGGGGCAGAGAGGTGGGGTTGCTCCTGTGGATCATGTTCTCCACAGATCATATTGAGGGGCGCGGGCGGATCTGCTCCCTACGTATAAGTAACAGTGCGACAGTGATATAAGCAGCATGCAGGATCTGGCAACCCATTCCACAGAACCCCATCCCTAAGACTTCCACTAATCCTCTCCTAATATGACTAATATTGTGACACTGCTATTACCCCACACAGCGAGGGCCAACACAGAGGACAGATGCATGCAGTGTGGTGGAGGTGAGCCACCAGCACATATACAATCGGCTTAAATGAATTGCAATGTAAGAAAAAAAAGGGAACGTTTTCAAGAAGTAGCTGTCCGTGGTGCTGAAGGAATCTTGTGCAGCCCGAAAGCAATAATCCTGAACTCATCTTTTAAAATAGGTATCACTTTGAAGTTTTAAATTATTATCTTAGCCTGGTGTAACTGTACTTGGAAAATATTTACTAAAGCAAAGATCCCTCCTGTAGGCTCACCACCTGCAGAGGGGTTCATGGGGTCTGGGTCTGGTGCACAGAGTAATGGGCAGCTGGATTAAGCGGGAGAAAATGGATGGATGGAAGATTAAATGAGTAAATTTACATCAAAATCATATTATGTACCACCATAGTGATACTCTAAGATTATCTCAGTAGTCTTGTGATTATATTTCTAAAAACACAGTAATAATTAACTTAAATTTCACTCTCCATTGATTGATATCATTTGACCACTGACCTGTAAAAAACACACTTCTTTAGCTATCGCATCTGTGGCCCTCAGAAGTCCAAATACATTTTATGGTGTTACGTGGTGTGAAAAGTTTGCGAATAACTTAAAACTGCTCTGTGTAACATTGCTTTGTCTAGAATGTCCCACAGTATAGCCTACCTATTACAAGGAGAAAAGCAGGTTACAGCACTATGCTACATTGAACTCAGATCTGTAGAGAGTTGCCCCTATTAACAGAAATATTGTTTTTTTGAGCAGCAGAAACACAAGTAATGAATAGAAACACAAGTAATGAATAATGGTAAATGGATATGTTTAATGTCGTACAAAGAAACATTCCTGGGAAACCAATAGCATCTCCATAGAGAGAAGTAAGTAGCGGATCCTCCACCAGAAAAGCTGAGGAGTGCATCTTTAACTGAGTAAGTGATCTGTGGAAGGAACAGGAACCACGTGATGTGCATGATGGTGTGGAAGCTACATTCTAATAATAACAATAACAATACAGTGGTTTTGTACAGCCACTATAAAGATGCATTAGTTCTGCTAACTGCCAGATATTTAAACAGTGCATCACAAGGGGGCTGCTTATGTGGTAGGTAAGTGGTCATAATGTTATGCTTGATGACATACAGTATTTTAATTTTTTTTATTTGATCTAGAGTACATGTTTTATAATAATAATGATTAATAATAATATTTCTTCAATGCAGATCTCAAGTTAAAAGTTTACAGTTTGCAGCCTGACAACCACATGGCAGTTTCACACTTGCTGTAACTGCAGTACTGCTGAGGTCACTTCTGTAAAAATCCATTTGGCCAACTGATAACAATGTTCCTTTATTTTCTAAGCAGCGGCAGCAGCAACCCACAGTTGTTCATTACTGGGACTTGTTGCTTAGAGCTACAGTGAACCCCCAGAGGCCTTGCAGACAAAGATATGTGCCAAAACCTTCAAAAAACTGAATCAACAAATGGAATAAAAAAAAAAAAAAAAGCTATGGAAACTGTTATCACAAAGAATTCACTTCAAAAGTACAACAACAACAAGCTGGGCCTTAGCAAACAATTCAAAGAAAGTTTTTGTACAATTAGTGAAAGAGAAGGATGTCCCAGGTTTGTGCAGATAAACAACATTCTTTTGGCTCAGTGCAGGCAGAGCCTGGCCTCAGAATGCCTACATGACTTCTAATTTTAAAGCCCTGAATTACCAAAAGACTGCTTTCAATTGGAGAGAATCTGAGGTGATTAGCATTCTGGTGGTTGCGTGCTGATGGAGGCAGAGCTGGCCTTGTGTCTTCTCCCGGGCTGCAGCTGTGAGCGAGCGGCCACAAAGAGAAGACTCATTTGTGATGCACCAGGGGCTGTGGGAGAGCAGGTCACAACCAACGGGATTGTCAATTATCTCGGCTCAATATGCTGGAAATTGATTGTGTTTTAATAAGGAGAAACCAAAAAAAAAATTGTAAAAGTGAAGAGTTTTGACAAAAGCCCCAGCTAGTTGAATAAGAATCTTTTTATCTTTTCACATTCTGAGGTTACCACAACTAAAGAGCAGCTTGATAGTGTACTGTGCTGGTATATGCATTTGTCATGAGCTTTAAACCAGATGGCCTTCCTGTTGCTGTCTTCATCATTTATCTATTCTTTGGATTAGTACATACTGTATAAGAACATTGACTTATGGGCGTTGGGCTGGGCTACTTTGACTGAGTGAGAATATTTAAGTTTGTTAGTTAAAAACTTGCACAAGTTGCACATCATGCCCATCATAAACTTTATTTTTGGAAACCCTAACCCTAAAAAAAATATAGCGCTGTGAAACAAAAATGTTCATGTCACAGAGAGTAAAATTATTGCTTAGTAATGAATGACATGACAGTTCTGCATTTTATCCTGCCCCAAACCCAAGAGCTATGCCAGGACAGGGCCCTGGGGTAAGCTACTAAAACAAATCAATATGTAAATCATTGAAAACTAGAAAGAAGACAATTTTGTTTCTGAGAGGAAAAGCCAAGGAAATAAGAGAAATTATATAACAATAGATTGGTAAAGCCCCAGCATTACTCCGTCCTTTGGTGGCATTGACAGAAAATAAGAGCAAATCCATTTGTCTTCCTGAGGCTTTGTCCTCAGGAGTGGAGCAGGAGCAGGGGGATAGATGTTTGGTTTTCAGATGAGACACAGGTGAGTCTGCAGTATGTAGCACACTGGTACAGCAGCATCAGACAGATCTGGGGTTAGCCCTCATCTGAACAGGGAATGTTCACCAAAATCTGACTAATGAGGCCCCTGAGGGCCCACAGACCCTGCCCATGTCTTCTGTCTGTGTGGGTCAGCAGTGAGCTGTCCATGGTGCTGAAGGAGTCCTGTATGACTCAGAAGAGACAAGCTAAACAGCTGTTAATCCTCATGTAGGAAACACTATCACAACTTCTAAGGTACTTTAAATAACACCATAAACTGAATCGATAATGTCAAATACACACTTGTCTTTAAATTCATGCTGCTATAACATTTTACTCTCTTCCCTGTAACCACACTTATTAGTCAAACAATAGTTTGGGGTAAAAGATGAACTTGATTATTCTCTTGTTACTTTCCACTGCAGACTCAGTGGCTTTATTTAACTGTGCTTTATAATGATGTGTCTCCATGTGCCCACACAGTGTTGTGGCTCACTGCTGCTCTTTGACCCCGTCCACAGCACACAGCAGCATGTAGCAGAGAGGACACATTCATTCAGAGCTGGTCTCCTCAGCCAGAGACGCCGGTGTGCCTCTCTCACCTCTGGAGGTGCAGAGGCCACGTTGTAGAGAAAATCCATCTGACATGGACTTGTTTGTTCAGGGCTACAATGAGTGAGAAGGGCAGCAGGTCACTGCAAAAAAATACTGTTACCAAAGAGAAGAAATAGAAAGAGGAGATCTGAGCTGGAAACATTGGCCAGTGAAACCATGAAATGGATTGTGAAACTAAAACAGACATGAACTCAAATTTGAAGATCTTAAAGTTTGGGGATAAATGCTTTGAGGAATCATGGTCTTGAAGCTGAGCTGGCATATGTAGCGTAATATTCTATGTATTAACTACATTACACCACGTTATCTGGCAACCCAAAGCCTACACAGATTATATTTCCCTGGACAGTTTATGATGTATCAGATTCTACCTTTAAGTGAAGTTAAAATCTTCAGGATCTAAACTGTGTATGAAAATATTAGTAATAACCACAAACTATTTTAAACCGATTTGACCATTTTTTAATCTTTTTCTATCTCCCACCCGGATTCAATCTCTTCCTTAACCCTGTCTAAATATTATATTGAACCTGGATCCTTGACAATCAGTGTGGCTGTTTCTGCTGTTGCATATCTGAGCTTTAACATAGACTTTGGATGCATTAATATGTGATCAGCTACGATGGAGCTACGATGGAAAGGGCTGTTAATGCATTTGTTGTTCACCTCATTACCACTTTCTACAGTCCCTATTAATAGTACTGTGGACTTGGAGTAAAGTGTGAGTTGGAGGTGAGTTGAGGATGCAGTTTGGGGCCTGTGAGCTCAGAAAAGGCTGAGCTGAGTGAAGAGCAAAGGACAGATTTGGAGTGTTATCTCTCCCAGCAGAGCTCCTGTCCCGTTGGCCCACATAAGCACACACATGTATGCACACTCCTGTCTGTAATCATGTTTAGTGCGGCTCCATTACATTGGGCTAGAGCAGCAGTGCGTCAGCGGGAAACATGCCTGTGCACACCCAGTCTGGATGATGAAATACAGAACTTTCCCCGTCGCTCTGATTGCTCAAAAACAAGCCCCAAGTAGCAAAGACAGAAGAGGCTATTTTAACAAAGTAGATGAGCAGAACAAAAGTTTCAACATTTCAGGGCAATATATTATATATATTACAGGTGAGCAACGATAAAAATCTTTAATCACAATTAATCACTTGTCCCTGATGTTTTGACTCCTAAATATCTGAGCCTTTTGAAGCTGAAAATATATTTTCAAAATTCTCTCCTCCTGTGCCTGTCCCGTCTGGTCTTTTGCTCCTTTTGACTCACTATGAGTCTAATAGAAGGCTGGCATAGTCCTGGTTTAGTGTTCCTTTAGTCATGATTCAGGCCAATCCTCTTATTTAGTCCTTGTTTAGTCCTGGTTACTAATATGAATATCTCTCTAGTTTCCAAATAAACATAATCACATGAGTGGAAAAGTCCACTCATTGCCACTTTCTCTCAAATCATTCTTGGTTTGAAGACTTTAGCGGGCAGTTTCTTCTAACCTGGGTCACACCAGACTGATTGTGTCACTCTGAATTTAGTTCTATACATCAATCTGGAATGAATGTGGAACATCAGGGTGATTATTCAAATTTGGTTGATTGAAGCATCACAACAGAAAAACTGACACACTGAAAAATCTAACTTCTGATACATCCAGCCCAGACATCTTCCCTATCCATAAATGCACAAAGAGCTTGGTTTCACTCATTTTTAACAAACAAAATAATCCGTATTGCCCCTAGGCTAATAGGCTGAAGTACATTCGAAAATTTAATTCATTATTTTAATTTATTTTATTACTAATGTGCCCATTATATATCTTACATGTTAACAATTAATACCAGAATAACCAGAAGTGTAATACCCCCTAATTATGCCAAAAATGTTAATTTTGTCTTCTTATGTACTTTTAACTTCTGGAGTTCTTTTTAAAATACAATACAGTAATGTGTGTTTACCTTGTTGACATGTTTCGGCTGCTACACAAAAACCCAATGCAGAACAGGAAAATCTAAAATGGTTTTATGTTTATTTGATTGGGACAGTGCATGTTAATGAACATACATGACAAAAGCACAAATGTAAACACGCCGGATTGTAGCCAACGGCTGATTTCCATCCATAGTCCCACGGGTCACGGTCATAGGGTGTTGCATGGTTTTGGTTGATGGGGGAAACCGGAGTACCCAGAGGAAACCCATCCAGACATGGGGAGGAAACATGCAAACTCCACACAGAAAGACCCGGGCGTCCCGGGAATCAAACCCGTAACCTTCTTGCTGTGAGGCATGAGGGTTGCCTCATGCCTCCTCATTGCCTCGTTGCCTCATGCGTCCTCATTGGACTTCATTGGATTGGAGAACAACAAGTTTAAACGCAGGATCCAGGAGGGCATTGAAATCATGAAACGAGGCACGGACACCATTAACCGGGATGACGGAGCGTTCCTCCTTTCACACACCTGGGACACCCTCCTCCAAAGACCACCAGGCGACGGGAGGCGTGGTCAGTATGAGCCACCTGCCAGGTCCATCAGGCCGACCACGCCTACAGGAAGTAACAACAGCTGATATATGACACGTCACCACCAACACCAGTGACAGTTCTGAGGACGGCTTGCAGTTAGCAGCCGAAACATGTCAACAAGGTAAACACACATTACTGTATTGTCTTTAAAAAAGAACTTAGAAAAAGAAGTTAAATGTAATACCCCCTGTTGAAGTCATATGGTGTCTACATCAGCCATATTCACCATATTCTAAAACTAATAGTTTTAGATTGAGAGGTTTTAGCCCCACTATTTTCCCCAACTTTATGCCATTGAAAGGTTACCTTTCACAACAAACAACACAATTTGCTGCGACTTTGCCTTTGCACAGCATTTCAAAGGTGGGCTCTTTTAGCAGAGACTTTATGTGTGCACGTGGGCCCTTGGTGTTGCTGCACTCGGAGTGAAAATCAATGCAGAGAATATAGTGGCAATTACTACGGGCAGCCTGCGAGTGAACTTGGTGGAACAAACTAACTAATACATGAATAAATAAGCACGCTGAAATGGAGATGTGTGCGTTAGTGGGAGAGAGAACGAGAGGGAGAGACAAAGAGAGTGAGACAGAGAGAGAAAGGGAGTGAGACAGAGAGCTAGTAGGACCAGCCTTCTCTGTGCCAGCCAATTAACGGAGTGTGTAAACCGAGCTCATTAAAGAAACACGTTGACCATACACACACACACAC
>JACN01107368.1:0-20335 GCA_000787155.1 Scartelaos histophorus
GTGGCACTTTTGGTCCTCCATAAAAACCTGACGGCAAACGTTCTGAAGAAAACGTTTCGGCCGACGAAATTAAACGACTAAACTAGTTGGTTAAACTGTTAAATTGGTTAACAGTTCGCATCCACTCCAGTGGGCGGCGTTTGTGCACAAAAACAATTTGCACCCACGTTTTAACAACAAAGAAGAAGCACACGAAATATCGTGAGATTACAAACTCCTAAGCGCTCGTGAACGTCGTCTCCATTCATCTGCTCTGTTCTTCGCGGTGAGGTTTCTTTTTATGGCTAGATGTGTTTGTTATTGCTTACTTTTGAAACGTATTTAATGTACGACACGTTGTTATAGGTAAGGTGTATTTATATAACTCTGTTTCTGGTGTGTCGAGACCATAGCGTTAATTTGGCGATCAATCATGTCTGGCGTCTTCTTTGCTAACCTAGTGCTAATTGCTAACCAATTCGATTTTTGTTGGGTTTTTTTAGTTTTTATTTTAGTTGTTTGTTTTTTTTTTCTTCTTTTTTATTTTTTTTTTTAGCTTTTATTTGTTTCAGTCGATATGTATAATATGAAGTAGATCTTTAAATGATCTTTGTCATTCACAGGTATTAAAATGGCAACTGCGGAGGTGCGGCTGAATCACACAATATACATCAACAACTTAAACGAGAAGATCAAGAAAGATGGTACGTGGTGTAACTGCTTAAACATCCACATGGGTACAAAGTTGTGCACGTGCTCAGACGTGTTTTCCCTCTTTCTCAGAGTTGAAGAAGTCTCTATACGCCATCTTTTCCCAATTCGGACAAATTCTAGACATCTTGGTTGCACGAAATATAAAGATGAAAGGCCAGGCTTTTGTTATATTCAAAGAGGTAAACAGTGCTTCCAATGCTCTCAGGTCCATGCAGGGGTTTCCTTTTTATGACAAGCCCATGGTAAGAACATTGTATTTCAGAAATGTATGTGTATGACTTGAATTATTTATGTGACCTGAACTTTATTTTCTTTAGAGAATTCAATATGCTAAACAGGATTCTGACATTATTGCTAAAATGAAGGGAACTTATGTAGAACGTGACCGCAAAAAGGAAAGAATCAAGAAGCCTAAACCAGAAGGATCCAAGAAGGCTGCTGCAGCTGGCATGGTGGCCGGTGTCCCGGCAGCAATGGTTGTGAGTGAAACATTTTACAACTGTTATTTGTCAATATACTATGCTTAAATGATGATGACATCTTTACTAAACCAAGCATGCTGTTTTTGAACCAGGCTCCTCGTATGATGCACATGCCCGGTCAGCCACCATACATGCCCCCTCCTGGTATGATGCCCCCTCCTGGAATGGCTCCTGGTCAAATTCCTGGAGCAATTCCTGGTCAGATGATGCCTGGTCAAATGCCTCAACAGGTACTGTGTATTTTCCAGCAGCAAATTATGACATGCTGTTCAGGATCTTGTATTCAGAAATTGCTCCATTTTAGGTGTCAGAAAATCCTCCAAATCACATCCTCTTCCTCACCAACCTGCCTGAAGAGACAAATGAACTAATGCTATCCATGCTCTTCAACCAGTCAGTGTCAACTTTGTCATTTTGCAATATTGGTTTTTCAAACTTCCAAGCCTCAACTTAATTCTCATTTGAACTTGCAGGTTCCCAGGATTCAAGGAGGTGCGTTTGGTCCCAGGCCGCCACGATATCGCCTTTGTGGAGTTTGATAATGAAGTACAAGCTGGAGCTGCACGTGAGGCTCTACAAGGCTTTAAGATCACGCAAACAAATGCCATGAAGATCTCATTTGCCAAAAAATAATGTGTCTTTAAAACTGACTTATCTTTTCTGTACATTTTTTTTACTATTCACATTTTTAGAAAATATTTTTTCAGATGCTGTGTAAGTATCCATCTGTAAGTATACACACTTGTTTCAGCTGTCTTTTATTTAAAGCATTGCACCCAGAGTCTGGTTTCCCAGACATTGTACCTGGAGCTTTTTATATATGACCATTAAACTGTTTTCACCATGTTAACTACTTTTTGTATATTTATTGTTCTCTTTGTGAAGAACTCAAACCAAAAGTGTGGTGAAAAAGATGGGATTAGAGTGAGCTGCTATACATTTGTTAAATGTAAGACTTGAATAATGTTCACACACATTATACTATGGGGTTCTAAGCTGCTCACGCCAAGAATACGCTTGGTAAAGCCTCCTCTTTGTGTAAATGCTGCCCACAAGCTTCTGTCTCATCTGCAAAAGCTAAAACACTAACAACATGGCATTGTCCAGTATATACTGGCCTCTTTTGTGGATTTAAAGGTGCACAATATGTGACTTTCTGGTGATGAGACATCACCTGCATGATTCTTGGAAATGGAAAGTTAAAACTATACTTTGAAGCCTTCACTGGAGATGGATACAAACCTACAGGCTTGAAACATTACAATTTTTCCACATATAATATTTTTTGGGCAGTTCAGCACTGTTTGCAGTAAAGTGCATACTTCATATGACTTTTCACTCCCCTATGTTTTGCCTTGTAAATGCAGTCTTATGTGCCAGAAATCAGCTTGTTTAAGTGGAAGTAGGATGCTTTGCTGGTGCCAAATTATTATTGAACACATTGAAGTGGTTACTGTAGATAGATCTTTCACTGTCTGGCCTGTTTCTGCCAGTAGTCACAATTCAGCCACGTTAAGCAATAAGCAGCGTTCAATTTTCTTTTCAAGTTAGTGCCCACTGGGTGGCGCCACACGAGACCCAAGTCCCTATTTAGGCGCCAACGCTTTAAACCTTTCACCAGGTAGGCTCAAAATAAAAGTCTCCTCCTCTCACTAAAAAAGTGCGTGCGTCAATTGGTTCCCCTCTAACTCTGGTCGTGTCTGAAGGTCACGGCTCTCTGCTCTATGCAAATAAGCTGTCGGTTCCTGAAGAGTCGCCTGTTCTGAGCCGCGGAAACACCAGCGGTTGTCAGGGAAGCTCTGGAGCAACACGCCATTGATAGAGCAGAATCTCATTATAGACTGGCTGCAATAAAGGCCATACATTGTAATAAGTTAAACTTTGGAAAATATGCAGTGTTTTAGTTTGACCTACCAAATGGGGAACAGCTTATGCCTCTCATTCATTTCGCAAATCTAAGCATAGGATAGCCTATATAAACAGTCCATGCAGGTAACAGCTTGCAATAATAGAAGGTACGTTTTCATTTATTGTTGGCTCTGGCTACCACCAGAGATCTGGAAATGCGTTTTAATTGTTCCTCCTCACGAGCTTTGATGTTTGCTGGACATAGATGGGACTGAAATTAGAATCCCCTAATGTTCAACAAAAGACAGAGGAGGTAACCAAATACTAAGTTTATGAGAGAGAGAGAGAGAAAGAGAGAGAGAGAAAGAGAGAGAGAGAGAGAGAGAGAGAGAGAGAGAGAGAGAGGAGCCATTTGGACAAGAGAGGAACAGTCCCTGCCTCAGGACACACCCTCCGCTATCGCGCGCACCGTGTCATTGTTTCCCACAGTGGCTCAGTGGCCGCCGGTAGGTTTCGTATCGGATTGACAAGTGATGGGGCACCGCTCAGATGAGAGGAGCGCCTATATGAAACCATCTAGGCACAACTTTGAATAGAAAAAAACAAGTGGCCTCTTGTCACGTGTTTTTTCTATTGTGTCCAGACTTCAAGAGAGAGTTGCGCTTGTTAATTGGGATGTGAGTTCAAGTGAAGTGAGCCACCAGATTGGACCTTTAAAGCTTCTTACGGCAGGTGGTGGGAGGAAGCGCCTCGCTATAGTGGAGTGCTTATGCCCAAGTGGAACTAGGGCAACGCGGGGTTTTAACAGGAAAAACGGTGAGCAAGTGGCTCTCGTTATGTTTTTCCAGAAGTGGACGTGATGAAGTGGAGAGGACCGCGGACACGGATGAGCGCGCTATTTGACGCAGGGATGGAGACGCCAAGAGCGTGTGCTGGAACTCGAATTAATTCTTGGAACAGGACAATAAAATTGACTGTAGATCCAAATATGGGCACGTCGGGCCACAGAGGACACTTCCACCTGCAGCGGACTGTGATTTTCCTGGTCGCGCTCACGATACAGCCGCAGGTAAGCACCGATTAACATCTATTCCTGGACCGCACTTAAAGCTCCCACTCTGACTTTTGACTGTGCTTCATTTCTGAGCACAGCTGCGCGTGAATAGACTGTAATGAATAGTGGTTCTTTCTTGTAGAGTTGTCTTCATTCCTGAGCCTCTGCATGGCGCTCTGCCCACCTGTTGTTTCAGACCTGGCTGCAGTGCATGGAAAAGGGAAAACATTGTAATTTGTTGTGCTCAATTAAAACACAGTCAAATCAGACTTTTTATAACCTAAAATATGTTTATTTCATGCGTCTTATTGCCATTTTGGCCTACTGCTTTAATGAAATGTAAAGATTGATTGTAATGATTGAATTTATAGTGGAGTGCCTCAAACTGTTTGAACGGACTAATGTGATTTTATTCCGTAAATTCTGTCAGTGTCATTCAAACCAAGATAATGCCTTTTTTCCTTGAGGTATCAAGCATTATTGAATGGGCCCAGCTCTATGTTGTGACTGTGTTATTCCCCTTAAAACCCCCAGGCATCCCCATCCTGGGTGTGTGGAGTCCAGGGCACAGCCAAATCATCTCTGGGGCGTGTGAACCATGAGCCTGTCTGTGTGCTCACTGCAGCCTCGCAGCTGAAGCACAACACTGTCCACTCCCTCTGCTCGCTGTGGAGCCTATCACTTAAACAGCCAGAATATTCTTCTGGATATACATAATATCTGACAATTGTTAGCTACATTTTGCATAATTGGGCCTTAAAATGAATGTTCATTAGCCTATTCAGAGAAAATTACTCCATGGCTCTCACAGTTAACTGACTTTGTTTCTTGTTGAGGGATTACATTCTTTCCCATTCAACCTTTTTTCCCATTTTAGTGTCACTACAATAATTTATCCAGGGTTATGATTCCTGTATAAATCAAACCATTGACTTTTGACAAAACTCTACACACAGGTTTGGGGCATGAAAAATCTGATCTATAGTCTACAGAAAATTACAGAACTGACTTTTGACCTACTTAAATAAAATGTTCCTACATATATCTTATTTTAGTTGCTTTAGCTCTTCATACGACGCTGTACTGGACCGGTCCCACTTGTGTATCTGGTGTGTGTCTGGTCCGTGTAAGCGCTGAAACATTGGTATGTGGGGAATGGCTTGGGCACACAGTGCAGTAGAGGAAGAAAGGGCCATGCCGAGTGATGAGCGCCACTGTATCTCCATAAGCCTTTTGATGTGGAGTGGGACTTCACCCCTCCCCCATCTCCCCCTGCGCTCTGGGACAGGGGCAAGAGGGGGGCATCCTCCCACAGTGAGGCCTGACTCATATTCAGATTAGCATCTCAATTATTTTTACAGTTAAAGAATGGAGAGTTGATTTTATGAACTTACGGGTGTAACGTGGTTAGATTTATTTATACCTATTTATTCAGCAGATGATGAAAATATTGCCAATATTTACTGTTTGCAAGAGACAGCCCAAATGCTATTGTTTCCTTGACAGTGTTACAGACAGACACTAGCACACCCACCTGACCTCAGTGGCCTGAGACTCTCTGGGGGCCTTGTTAACTGAAGTGTACCACCTCCACCTCATCTTTAAACTGGCAGATCACTGTGACAGTGTGAGGTGGCTGTGATCACCAGAAAACTAAACTAAGCAGAATCTGTTTGTCACACAGAGAAGTAAAAGGAGGAGAGATATGAATGAGTTTCAGAGTCATCATCCCCTGGGAAGGAAAATTAGACGGGAGTGGTTGTGGCACATATACAAAAGAAATAGAAACAAGTCATATGATATCAGCCAAACTCATCCTGATGAATTTATAAAATATGGCAGTCCTGTTTTCTTTTTGTTTATCACATGATGACATCAGTCTGAAACATAAGTAGCATGTTGGGGAAACAGCCACCAATTCACAGTTTGGCACTCTGGGGATAATGCATATTTTCTTTGTATCTGCATGAGGCCAAGGCAATAAACAGAATATAGTTTAAATAGTAACCCTGAATACAAACTATTCTCCCTGTTGAAAGAGCAAGAGGTTCCTCCATTCTCCATTCTCCATTTTTATTTTTTATTTCAGTCTGCTGGGTATCACAGAAATATAGACAAATTCAATAGAAAATGTGTGATTTTTTTTTTTGTCATTCTGGAAGTATAGTAATAATAAAATATACCCCAACCTACATAGTGTCATATTACATCAACTTCCGCCTTTTGGGCTTAACAAAATGTTTTTTTTGAAAAAAAAAAAAAAAAAAAAAACAATAACAAAAAAAGACAATATTACAGTTGTATAGAGTTTTGGGTAATTAGTTTTTGTTTAAATATTGAAATAATAATTAATAACATTTGTTTGGTCCCACAGGTTGTTTTAGCAGTGGGAATGTTCGAGCTTCAGATCTGTCACTTCCAAAATCTCCATGGACTGCTGCATAACGGAGTTTGCTGTGACCTCCAGGCCAACGGGGGTCAGCGGTGCTCTGCCAGAGATCAGTGTGATACCTACTTCAAGGCGTGTCTCAAGGAGTATCAGGCCAGGGTCGTTCCAACTGGATCATGTACGTTTGGGAGTGGCAGTACAGGGGTCCTGGGTGGGAACTCTCATTCACTCCGCCACCAAAGCCATGGAGTGGAGGACAGCGCTAATGGGCACATTGTCATTCCCTTCAAATATGCCTGGCCGGTGAGTACAGGGGCCGAGTGGGTCATCTCTGTGGTTACCAAGGGAACCAGCTCAGCTTCATGTAAAGCATTTGACTCCAGCTGAGCAGAGCACTGAATAATAGGACAGGGTTTACACGTACAAGATATTATGTTTTTTGATGATTGGTTTAGTAAATATAGAAACAAAATTTCTATGATGCATAATTATCTTGTTTATTGTGTTATAATGTCACATAAAATTGCCATATTATAAATAGGCTACTGTATAATACAATCTAAATAATAATGGTCTTTAATCTGCAATCTGCAAGTCTTTCGCTGTCTTTGGTCTTCTCTCGGCTTTCACTGTAAAACATTCTTAGAAGCTCTCTCTGCTCCCTCCGTTTGAGTGTTGTATTATTTAATGATCAAACATCCATGTTTTCTGAAGTCAAAACAATTGTCTTGGAAAAGCCAGACCAATTGCTTTTTCCATTATAACAACAAAAGGTGAGCGCTGGGAGGTGCACATATTGATTGTTGTCCTGCGTATGTGGTCTTTTTTGTTTTCTCATGCAGTCTTCTGTCAAGTGTCTGCAGCTTTTGTGGGAATATATGGTCAGCCTGTGTTTTCAACTAATTTCACAATTATGGACCATTAGGCAAGTTTCAAATTCTTTTCGCTAATTTATGTTTGTTTAGGCCCTGAACAAGCATGTTAATTTATTTATTTAATTTATTATTTTTGGAGAAAAAACATGCTTGAAAGTTTACTCAGAGAAGTCCCAGCATAGCTTACTTTGTTTTCATTATAAATGTATTACAAATATGGACACAGTAAGGCCTAATGGCTTAAAGTTGATGCTGTTGTAATAACATTTGGATCTCACCAAATAGTCGTTGAGATCCACAGCATTGTGCTAGTTCACATTGATGATGCATTATTCTTTTGTATGCACAATGAACTGGAAGTTTATTAATCTTTACATTGCGGCTTGTGTCATCCTATTTACTTGTGAGACTCTGGCCCCAGAGCCATTTACCGTTGCTTATCTTTGTCCTGTTGACTTTTGTGCATGTGCTGCATACACACTTTGTTCACACTTTTCCTCTATGTGGATGGTGTGTGTGAGTGTGAGAAAGTTTCTGGTGTCAGAAAGCTGAGCTGAGGGGGGCTTGGAGTGATGGGTGTGGCCTCTGCCGTTTGGACTCAAAGAGCTGCTTTATGTCTGGGCAGGAGAGTGATCCCTGTGCCCCAGGTGAGGCGATGAACAGGTGAACGGGCTCATTATGGGCATTATGAGCTCTGACTGTTTGTTTGGTCTCTCTTTCAAGGTATTTTCCATTTATTACACAAATACATAACTAACTAACTAATCATTGCATTTATATAGCGCCTTTCATGACACCCAAAGTGCTTTACAGTTCATTGTTCATTCACTCCACTCTTGGTGGTGGTAAGCTACTATTGTAGCCACAGCTGCCCTGGGACAGACTGACAGAAGCAAGGCTGTCATTCTGCTCCATCGGCCTTTCCGACCACCACCAACACTCACACACCATTTTCATACTAAGCAATGAGGGTGAAGTGCCTTGCCTTAGGACACGTAGTGTGGGTAGAGATTTACACATTTGCACTGATTAAAGAAAGTTAGATCACAGAAATACACAGAGTACACTGCTTACTTCAAGCATACAAACCACATTATCATGTCATCCTGGTATAACATGGCCACACAGTATAAACTGATCCATGTTTCATTACCATGTTTGTAAAATCTTTATTCTGATAAACCATTTTGTTCATTTTGGCAAACTTTTATTTAGACCTTTTTCATTCAAAGCCTTCAATAAGCACATTTAAAGACATTACCATAACATGACCCAAGTGACTGTGTAGTAGATGATGACTCCAAAACAAGCTTGTCTTTGTGAGACCATGATTTGACACTGTGATTCTGAAGAGTTGATTTATATTTTACATCTAAAACAACAAAGGGATATTTCTGTTGTTGTAGTTGTTATGTTATACACAGTTATTTATGTTTTTTTGGCTTTGTATTGTAAATCACAGACATTCACTGGTGAGGGACGGTTAGCTTTGGCACCCCTGTGAAGTTCAAAGCGTCTTTACAAACTCTGATGTGTCATGTCTTCAAACCTCTGGTGGTTTCATTGTTGGAAGTGTTTGGATGACAAAAGTGTCTGAGTAAGATGCCGACAAAGTGGTTTAATTTTTGTGATAGCACAAAATAATTTATTGGATTCATAGGATATGATTTAGTGAATGGAAGTAAGTGTAGAATTACTCCAATAATTCACTGTAACTCAGACATTTCTTTGTGAGATGTTTTTAGGGCTGTTAAAACTTCTCTGACAAATGACAATGTGATCACAGCTAAAGAAATATTTTTCACCTAAAGAAATGGGGTGACATCCCAGCCATTCATAATCCTCATGCTATGTGTAAAAACTGAATTGCGGTCAGGTTTAGTGCCAGGGGCCAGAAACAACTACTCGTGGGAAAAACATACTTTTACCACACACATCCGCACTTTGTAAAGTGACGTGTCTATGGTCATTATAGAACAACATTCACAACTTGTACATTAATATTGAGATATTACCTTCTAATTACACGTCATACACCATGGCCTGCAATTCATGGGGTTTATATTCTTATAGCATATGTTGATCATGATAATTTAGAACTGTTGATATAGCAATTAACAATTCATCACAAAATACTATCCCCTAGTCCTTGAAATGTCACATATAACAGGAATTTGAAACCCATGAATAGACCTATTATTCATGGGTTTCAGCTTTCTGTAAACGTCATTTGAAGGACTTTCACCATTCAAATGATTGCTATGGCAATGGTGACATTTCTTTACCCTAATACAGACAGACAGACAGATAGATAGACAGATAGAAATAGAGAGAAAGACAGAGAGAGAGAGAGAGCGAGAGAGAGAGAGAGAGAGAGAGAGAGAGAGAGAGAGAGATTTTTGCAATTGCAATGAATTTCAAATAAAAAAATCTCAAGTTTATTTTATTCTCATCTGTTTGTATGGCCATGTGTCGTTTGCCCATAATAAATCCATACAACATGCATTTTTTCAGAGCAATATACTATATAATAAGGAGGTTTTTTTACTGCAACCACAATAAATTATTATTTTTTACCACATTTCTCAACTGTGAACCATCCAAAGCTAACAAAAGCAGATTGTATGAACAAAGTATTTTCTCTGCAGCTCTCAGGTCACTCTCAACATGCAAACTTTGCCTTCATGCAAATTATTGGCTGTACATATACAGTCAGAGCAGAGAGCCAAGATAATTCAAATGGCATTATATATTCAACTCTGTCTCACAAGATTACTGCATCTTATATGACCCCCACACAATTGAGAAACCTGTGTATTCTTGTGGCTTGGGAGGCGGTTTGTGAAATCAGTGAAGGGAAGAGTATAGCTGTATCTTTGTTTCCTTTCCAGTTTGTCCTTTCCTAATCTTTTGTCTAGTAATTGACTCACCCATTCAGTCCCACATTCCTGCCTGGTCGTACCATGGACATAGACATAGACATAGACAGTCAATACTTCACCATTTCTCTTCATATTATAGTTGAATGCTTGAACCAATACGTGCACTTCAACTACAAAGCAGGTTAATTCCCCTGAGGATTTGGCGCTTGTGTTTTGTGGAGATAAGTTCATAACTCGGGGGTAAACGCGTCAAGGGACGCGTATTTTAATGATTTAATTTGTGTGCAAATTGGATTGAGAGTGGAAGTCTATTTACCAAAGAGAAAAGAACAATGATTTACATGATCAGTCTGACATTAGCATCTGTCTGTAGATGTTTGTGCCCTTGACCCTTGAATAAAGTATGTAGGTATATAGTCTATACTCTGGAGTAATCACAGGAAATTGTTTTGTTGTGTGCAGCAATGACATTCTCACATCTATGGCCCATTTCATTGAGTTTTACACTTATGTCACTGAGATCTAATAAACACAGTAATTCCACAACTGCCCACTTTATTTGAAGATGCTGGTGACTAGCATTCAAAATAGGTGGGAACAAAAATTTAAATAATCATAATAAAATAAATAAGATGGTTTTAAACCGCTTTAGCACCAAACACAATATACAACCACAAAATAACATGTTTATACTTCACAATAACTTTTTATGACTCAAACCATCAAAGTAATTTTGCACAGGCAGAAGTAGCAGTGTATTTCTGAAGAAAGTATTTGCGTGCATGATATGAATGATTACCGTCTGCAATTAGAATAATGTAAATCATTTCTCATTCATTTTCTAAATCTATGTAAATGTGGTGTGGGTATTGAAAACACTCGCACCTCATTGGAATAGAGTGTTCGGGGTCAGGGCGATATAGAGGAGGTTGACTCAGGATTCTGTTTTGTAAACATGATGATACCAGACATACTAGTGGATATGTTACAACTTGTAAAACTGTGAGAATATTTTGATATAAACTTTAGGATTAGCTTTGTAAGAGTCTCTCAGATTTACCCCTGTAGCCTCCGGTCTATGAACCTTTGAAGTGATCACATCTGTGGATAGAGGCTCCAAAAACTATTGACAAAATACTTTAAACTCCAAACATCTTTGTTTCTGATGTATAGTCTGGTCACGATAACACATTTTGAAGCAAGTTATATTCCTGCAGAGAAATATTGCAGTAAAAGATCACGCTGAAATCACTGATGCAAAGCAGAAGAAGCAACTGATAAATAGCAGAATTAACTAATAATTAGCCACAGAGGTTATTTATTCTACCCTCTACAGATCAAATCTTATATACAGTATCTTACATAAAAATGGCAACAATCGATCCATTATTGCAAAGAACTTGTACACACAATAAATATTGAGCCAAAATATATTGTTCCAGCTTTCATATATTGAATGATACAGTAAGTTATTGGGACAGGCAGAACCGATGCATGTTGTTTACTTATTGAGAATAAAATAGGGCCGTGGCATTGCACATTTCTGTGCTGCTTTCGTGTATAGCATCATATTATTTATCACCCCCATGCATTTAACATTCAAATTCCCCCAAAACATATTTTTGTTAAAGTAGAAAATTACCTGCTCGCAAATATAGTTTTATCCACTTAACTACAACTTTAAACATTTGGCAACCTCCTAGCGGAGCATGTGCAGATTACCCTCTTGAGCCACTTTTCACATTTTTTTCCTCTATAATTACTACTCTACATGATATTTATTGTTGTATGTGTACATGTGACTCTTTGCTTTATGGGACAATAAAGGTTCTATTGTTTCGTCTTTTCTTGCAACAATGCAACATTTTCCATTCAGGATACAGAATTGAAATTTGAGGGAGAATAATTATAAATAGTTTGATTTCAAAAACACATAAGGCTAAAGCTCTCTAGAGACGCCCTTTCACTTTTTGCACATGTTGAGCAAGCGTTGGCCAGACAAGGTAATTTCCTGTGGAAGTCAAGAGGAAGAGGAGTGGGCGTGGTTGGCAGAGGCCACTCAGTCTCGGTTGAGAAGGTGGTAGATTAATGCTCACAGGGTGAAAGTCAATATAAACTGGAGATAAGCAACAGAGAAGAACAAGAAGTCGGTATTTAGTGCACGGACAGTGGATGGTGGTGCCTTTTGGCGCAGGTGCTTGGGTGGAGTGACAGGCCGTGTCATGGCTGCGTCATTCTGATGTTCAAGCATAATTAATCAAGTGAACAAGGATAAAGATACAAGAGTTAAAAATATAAGTAATTCAAATTGGTGTCATGCCAGTTCTAATACAAGGTTGACAGTTGACTGGATGTTGAAGCCTGTTATATGGAGTAATAATATCACTATAATATTACAATTGTACTGTCAACAGATTAACAACTAAAGGTCTCATTTATAACGCACATAAACAGACACAAATGTTACTTGTGTGACTTTCCATGTTAAGTTTGTAATTTAACACTTTGACAACCTGACAGGGAAATGTGGAGTCCAGTCCAATAACTGTATGCACTGGTGCTTCAGACATGAGGCAGAAAAAGACTAGTGCTCAGACAGAGGAAGTTTGTGTTTTGCCCATACAAAGATAAGAATTCTACAAAAAAGTTTATAGGACTGTGACAGAGAGTCATGAAAGAGTAAAAGAGGAGTCGCATCCAAATGAGGTCCCAGTTGAAGAGACATGTAATTATCCAGCTGGGGCCATGGGGAGGTGGGATTCAAGCAGAACACCAGGGGTTCACCCTTTGTCTAATAATGAGCTCACCTCAGGGCTGGGAGATGTCAGGCACTGGATTTTTGAAACTCAAGAATAAATCCTTTGTAATGTCATGCACTTTTAATTCTGCCCCCATTTTGTTTTGAAGACATTGATTTCCTTTCTTTGTCTTTGTCATCATGAGCTAACTTTGAGTCAGTAATATAAAAAAAGTTGAGAGGGAGTCATCTTCTGGGAGCATCTGGCAGTGGAAACACGTTCATCATTAATGGGGCTTTTTTGTTTTACAATTTCTGTGTAAGTTTATTCCTTCTAAGTACTTATCATGATTTGATGTAAAATAGGTGCCCGTCCTTTGCATAATAATGACATTGTTACTGTGGTTACCTCCATTTCTCATTTATAGTTCAGGTGTGAGCCACAGCTGCTGTCATGACAACTGTTTACACGCTCCAGAGTTTGTGTACAACATGTGTTTGTCCATGTAAGGGGAAGTAATTACCTTTGCTTTCAGATTTTAGATGAACTGACACGAGGGATGGATGTTGAATGAGAACTCTTATATTTTATTGGAGACTTCCACGGAAATCCAAAGCAAAATTAACAGTTGTACATAGAATACTTCTGAAATACCTTTGTATATATACCAAATATTTGGTTTCAATGGGATAAAATCAATAAATGATGTGATAAGATTTTAATATATATTTTTATTTATTTGTCATTCTGGACACAACCCTTTCCATTTCCCTGGCTTCTCATGAACACAAAGAGAACACTGATCCTGATAGTTTACAGGCCATACCAGGCAGCTATAAACAATGATTATGGGTGATTACATGTGATTACAAGTTTTCTTTATGGTGTGCATTGTACTTAAGACGAACAAATGTTAAAATGATAGATGTCTTTATGAGAAACTGTGTGGTGCAATGATGTGTACCTGTGTTTGATATCATATGTGTGTCTGTGTGCGCTGGTGAAGGGGAAATTCCTCTCTCAGGGCTGGGAGTGCTTCCTGTCGTAGAGATGTGTTTTTACAGCCAGGCTTTGTCGGGATATCCTACCCTGCCCATGTCTGAGAGAGCCCAAGCATGGCACAGGGGACCGGGGGGCACAGGGGACCCGGGGGGCACAGACAGCGGGTATAGACCCTAAAGGAGAGGCTCGTAGGAAGAGGTAGGAGGAACAAGGCTGATGTGTTCGTGTAATTGACAATGCCGTCCCCAATGTCTGCGCAGTGGTTTGAATTAGCACAGTTCACAGTTAATCCTGAGCTTTAGTGCGTTTAGACCGGAGTAAAGAGGACCAGGTCAGACAGTCACTGCCTCAGGTTACGGTGTCTACATTTTACACAGACTATTGAACTTTAAGCGACTATTGGAAGAATTATGACATGATTATGAGTGCCTTCACTGTCAACAAACTTCAGACTGAGACTGACGGTGCATTAATTGGATTTTAACTGTAAATAACGTGAACTGCAAAAATTCTGAAGTAATTAATTAAGTTCAGAATTTTATGGCCACTCAATCTGTCCCCACAATATCAAACATCTTAATCTATGGCTGCATGAATCACAAAACAATTCTGTTCAAAGTCCATTCTTCCTCTACAGGTAAAACGTTGAAGTACATGAATTACTTTTTCAAATAATCATTAAATAAATACCAGTATATTATTATTCAATTTCTCTGTACTTGGCATTAGCTCTTGCTCGCACAATATGATGCCACATTTTTATGATAAATATTGTAACAGAAAATCTACACACCATCATGTATTCATTGTAACAAGTTTGCTTTTACCTTTTTTTATATAATATACTTTGTTCTACTTTTACTTGTGATTGTGATCTTGTGTGTGAACTCCATGCCTCATCCCCTTTTAGTAAGTCAATTTATGCACAGAGCATTTTATAGTCAACCAAGACTTTATATTTATTTCACGCTAATTATACCATGGGAAAAACAAACAAACAAACAAAAGTGGTACAGAAAAAAACAATTTAACCCACCCCAGTGTCCGTTTCTTGAATCAACAGAGCAATACCTTGTTGATATTATGTGTCAGATATGAGAAGTATAACATTGTGTCTTTAATTTAAACTATAGAAGTAAAAAAAAACATATAATGTATTTTCTATACCATATCAAATCTCTCCCACTCACACGCTACATGCACTCAGGCTACACACACTCTCCATCCACACACCTTTCCCATTATGTCATTTCCAGGCTGTCATCACTAGCACCATTACAGCCCCAAATGGCCAGTCCAAATAACACAGAGATGTTGTTTGCTCCTGTGCGAGACTAAAACGTCACCTCCAGAGAGGGCCACGATCTTATCACTGTCGGCTTTCATTGTTTGGTGTTTTCTTTTACCCCCTGCAGGTCAAGTCTCTGCACTGGGCTACACTATGGCCATGGCATCATTGCACTCGCCAGTCAGAAGTCCATCCTTGTTACATGATGGTTATTTCATGTTTTGGGATTGTAACTTGGAAACCTTAATAATAAGTGTGACCCTGCACAGTTTATACATCCTTCCTCTGTCAATATCAGCAACTAAGACATGGCAGAATGGGATTGTGTTGGTAGGAAAATGATTTAAACTTAGAGGAACATAGATAATTTGTGCTATAGACGGGTCTTTTGCAGTTAACACTGGTTCATTTTTTGAAGCTATAAAGTTATTAATGTCCTCCTGTGGGCTCACCACCTGCAGAGGGGCTCATAGGGTCTGGGTCTGGTGCACAGAGTAATGGGCAGTTCTGCTTCCGCGACCCAGCCGGATTAAACGGGACAAAATGGATGTATGGATGGAAGTTATTAATGTGATAAAAATGTGGTTGGATTTTGGTGTCACTTAAACAAAAGAAAACAGACTCAGGCACAGACAAACTGATCCACAAGGGAAATCATTTGTGCACAGTAGCTCACACATCAAAATATATTATAATAACAAAGACAAAAAATATAAATGGCAATAATAAATTCTAGTAGTAGCAAAAAATATCAAGATATTGGGGTCAAATAATGCAAAATGTCTTGACTTCAGTTTTTTCTTTGTGTGTGATTTTAGCTCAGTGCTAATTCATTTGTGTATTTTTAGAACATACTTTAGAGTGTGAGCTAGCAATCGCCCACCTGCACTCATCTGCATAAAACTGGTGCAAATGTGTGGCTTTATAATTCTCATTTGAGCTGTTTTACTCAGCTGTTGTTTTCCCACTCCTTTAAATGATATTTTTTACTGTGCTGTAGTACAGACCATATTTTTGTATCTCACTCTTTCTGTGCTCTACTGGCTGTGGCAGTTGAAAGTGGTGAGGAGCCTGCAGTGTGACATGGAGACCCGCTGTCTTCTGGCCTTAATGAACTGATGGTGAACTCATAGTGCACATCTCATTACCATTAAGACTTTTCTGTGCAGCTGCGTGTGGGTGTGTGTTCCCCCACTGTCTCTCTTTTCATCTTATTGCTGAATTCTCTGCTTGTTTTCATCTAGTGCATTTCATGTGTATCTGTCGTACCATCCTTTTGTTTCACCTTACTTTGACCAGCTGTCAGTCTGCATCACATCTAAAATTCAGACTAGCCACAGGGCTCCTGCTAATCAATGGCTTAGCATGTCTGTCTGTAGTAGTTTTTTCCACTGTTATGCTTTACCTTTCTAAGGCAAAACGTATATGAAATTCTCATTTGTGTTTTGCTGATACTTACAATTAAAAAAAAAACAATTTTTACAGGAGGAAGCATAATGTGTCATGTATCATGTAAAATACATGTAAAATGTATCATGAATATATAGTGTATTACAGTGAGAAATGCACATTTCAACATTACAGCATTTTTTTTTCTCCATAATTTTTGGTTTATTTTTTATTTCTAAAGTGACTGTATCTTTGTAAATGTTCTAAAGCGTTTTAAAATTGGTTGTACTTGTCACTACAGCAGAGCTGTACATAATACCCCTCCACTTTGAGCAAACCCCTTACTCAGGACTTTCTGCCGCACCAATTTTCTCTAGTGCAACATTTTACACTTTTACTGCAGTAGCCCCTCATCTTCTCGCTCACACATCTTATTTAGCCACAGGCCAAAATCCAGCATTTTTTCAGACCACCACACTGTGCACCTACACACTGCTCATCCTCCGCCCACAGCCCCTCAGGCTCCATACTGTCAGAGCAAAGACGTGACTGCACATCTATGTACCCCTTTAGGAGGACAACACAATGCATGTGGTTGAGTCACATTTCCATGGTTCTTAGTGGTTTGCTTCTCAAAGGGTCGGCATAAACAGACAGGTGCTATAGAAAAGAATAGGATAGTTATGGGGATAGCATCTATCTGAATTATTCATGATTGTGCTGTGGAATAAACAGAATAACTGTGTGTCCTCATTGCTATATTTTTTCTGATCTCAAAGTCATCTTCAGACAGTCCATTCTTAAAGGAGAGTATAGGAGAGATGGTGTTTTTCTTTCTTATAATACTTGAATATATTATTTATTTTCTTTGTCTGGAAATATAAACCTGTACATATGGTGATTTAATCAGACAGTTCTGTATGATAATATTAATGGCACAAAATAGCCAAAGAACAGACATATATAATAAAAGTGTAAACTTCCTTATGGCTGTTCCAGTTGCACTAAAGTACCTTGAAAAACACAACACGACATAGTATAACAAGCATACCCTTTACAAGCAGGCTTCTCTCTCCACTGATCTGACTCGTGACTTTGCTGGAAAGAGGACTCATAACCTGCTGGTTTTCATGAAGATGTACTTCCTTTTCAGGGGACATTCCAAAGTTTGGCATAAAGCATTTTTATCTCTGAAGAGAAAGTTCCAAAGTTGAGCTTTAACATTCTATCTCCAAGGAGCCATGCAGATTCTGTACCTGCCACTATAATATTTGCTCAGCGCTGGTTTAATTGTAACTGCTGCTCTGAATGTTTTGCTCATAAAAGGGAAATTATATTCTTAGAAACTGCAGTTTCAATTCCCAAGTGAGAATGTCATGTGATATTGCGTACAAACATTTAGAAAAATGTTCTCATTGCCTCACGTGTTTTGACGAGAAAGGAAATTCAGCTACATTTACTCCACAAACTGACATAAAATCATTAAAAGAATCACCCGTATATATACGTTGGTGGAAATTTAACTATAAAAACACTTACAGTATTCACAAAAGTAACACTACCCATGTGTCTCTGCGTTCCCGTGTTACTGCAGTCAAATGACATCAGGCATTTATTGTGTCCAACTGAAACACAAATGAAACTCTAGACTTGTGTTTAGGTGAGTTATGTCAGAGGCTTTTCTAACAACTAAGATCAAATTCCCTTTTGTAGGAGGAGGAGAGTTACCTTTCTGTTGTGAGCTGTGATTGAGGTTAGCCTCGCTGCCAGCATTACTATATGTCAATGGGGGCTTTGATTATATACATTGTGCTGCTACTTTGTGTACCGCTGCTGTAACTTAATCCATCTGTGCATTCTCACTAAATGGGAGGCTCAAAGGGTCTTCATGGACACTGGTATATTATTTGTTTTGATGTACAGCAGTCTATTCATTCCCTTGCCTTATGTTAAAGATGGACTATGCTGCTGTACTTTTAGAGTGAATTGCGTGTGTCCATGGAGATGTTAATGCATTGGCTGAAAATGCCCACAGTATGGCATTAAACATATTTATTTCAAGCTTCTATTTCTATTTCTATAACAAGTTGGCCATATCACTGGTCAGATCTGAGGAGAGGTGACCCTGCTCTCAATCAGGATGTATGTGCTGTATATACATTCCCAGGAAAGCAATAACATCTCCATGGAGACAAGTAGAGACAAGAAAAGTTACATAGTGCATCTTTAAAGATTTTATAAGGAATTTTTGGCTCAGCGTCGTCTGCGTAGCCTTGAATTGTCTGGACACTGAATAACATTTGTTTCTTGTTTGCTTCAGTGTGGCTTTTTCTCACCCCACATTTAAACACATGCTGTAAAATGTATTGTGTGCTTTTTTAAATATTGTGACTGAACAAAATGGATTTGTTGATGAAATCTACATACATTTATTTTGTGTACTTGTTTTCTTTATACAGTATATTTGCCATCTATATTTGACATTTCATTCTTGTTTTTTCCCACAGAAATCTTTCTCCTTGGTCTTGGTAGCTCTGGACTTTGACAATGACACAACAGAAGCATCAGAACCAGGTAAATGGTCTTTATCTGTGCTCAAACTACTACTACTAATTATTTTATGTAGGCCTGTCATTATTAAACCCATACAGTATTGTTCAGGGGCTGCAATTAATAAATAGCAGAATGAAACACTGGTCATTTCATATCTCATATCTATAATGAGTCATGGAATTCGCTTTTTTAATAGTTAGACTCTCAAATATTATTGTATTACAAAAAGAATAACTATTTCCATAAAACTGAAAAGAAAACATGCATACGATAATTATAGAGGCCCCCAAAATATTTCCCCATCTTTTATTGATGTTAATATAGTCATTATTGTGACAGGCTTTATTTTAAGTTGTTTGAATAACAGTTAACACTTTAATTACAAAGTAGTTTAATGTTATTGTATTTTTATATGGATGAATCAAACAAAAAAATGTTTACACCACATGACACAAGAATGTTTCCCAGACTAAACATTAGCTTTTCTCCACATATATTGGACATTTCTTGTTGTTTATATGTGGTTTAAACCCTGTGACTGTCTTGCTGCCTGCATTGCTGTGATGGGTTCAGGGGTCTTTAAACCAGTCCCTTTAATTTCCTGCATGCCTCCTTGTTGTTTCTTGTCTTGATCAGCTAAATCTCTGTGACCAACATCATGAGCTTTGTGCTATAAAAAGTGTAGACAGAGCACACACAGAGGCATGTCTTTCCTCATTCTTCTCTCAGTGTTTGATCCTCATGGGGATGGTAGTCTCTTCAAAATGTTGAGATAATGAGAAACTGAAAAGCGGGGGTGTACAGTTTACACACATCAAGGTATAATCTTCTTGAATAAAAATACATGTTAAGATCCAGTACGTATAACCCATTCTGGTACTAGTTTGGTCCCTGTTAATACCACATTTAGTTCTGGTTTAGTCTTGGATGAATCTTAGTTTAGTGTGGGTTGAGGCCTGATTTTGTCATGGTTTCATTCTGGTTTAGACCTGGTTTAAGTCTAATGTGATCCAATGCTTTAATGAGATTTTGCTCATACGTTATGATAGGATTCAAAACTGAACTCATCATTTAGTTACATGTTAGTCAAAATATATTCTAATTGTAGCTCATATTTAGTATAATAATAATAATAATAATAA
>JACN01120501.1:0-11218 GCA_000787155.1 Scartelaos histophorus
AAGTTTGATTTGATTTGATTTGAATAATAGACATCTACTTGGAGATGGTTTTGAACACTTTATCAAAGGTGCAGTGAAAATGACTTGTTCACAGTCGTTCTTTTATATGAGAAAAAACATTAACACTAGTAAATTATATATATTTTATTTACAGAGCGCATTTTAAACTGACTTTGCACAAACAGCGAAGTGGTTCTAGAATGAAAATAGGAAACTGGATTTTTCCTCATGTTCAAATAAAAATATTAAGCAAACACATATAAAGAATGTTATAACTATTACTAATTACCAATAAGTATAATAATTAGTATTTTCATATTTGACTTTGACAGGTCTGATAGTGATGAAGACGACGATGAGGAGGAGGAAGAGCGCCCCCCGCGGGTCCTGGACACACCCGAGGACCTGCGCCTGGAGGCCATCGCCAACTCCATTGCGCTTCACCCGAGCAGAGACTTGATGGTGTGTGGTGACGTGGACGGAGACGTGTACGCCTACGAGTACTCCTGCACCCAGGGACAGACCAGGGAGCTCTGGTCCTCAGGTAGGACTGCTTAGACCTGGTTTAGACCTGGTTTAGTCTCAGTTTAGAGCCTGTTTTTGACCTGGTTTAGTCTCAGTTTAGTCTCAGTTTAGTCTCAGTTTAGAGCCTGTTTTAGACCTGGTTTAGTCTCAGTTTAGTCTCAGTTTAGTCTCAGTTTAGAGCCTGTTTTAGACCTGGTTTAGTCTCAGTTTAGTCTCAGTTTAGTCTCAGTTTAGAGCCTGTTTTAGACCTGGTTTAGTCTCAGTTTAGTCTCAGTTTAGTCTCAGTTTAGAGCCTGTTTTAGACCTGGTTTAGTCTCAGTTTAGTCTCAGTTTAGTCTCAGTTTAGAGCCTGTTTTAGACCTGGTTTAGTCCTGATTTAGTTTCATTTTATATCTTGGTTTACTCTTGGTTTAGTCTCAGTTTAGACTCTGTTTTAGACCTGGTTTAGACCCTGGTTTATTACTGATTTAGTCTCAGTTTAGACCCTGGTTTAATCCTGGTTCAGTCCTGGTTTAGTCTCAGTTTAGACCCTGTTTTAGACCTGCTTAAGACCCTGGTTTAGACCTTGGTTTTGTCCTGATTTAGTCTCAGTTTAGAGCCTGATTTAGTCCTGGTTTAGTCCTGGTTTAGTCCTTCTTTTGTTCTGTTAGTCCTGCTAAGCCTAAAACGATCCAAAAACTTGATCTTTACTTTAACACATATAAAGCAGGGGTACAGTTCGTGACTGGCCCAAATTCATTTAATCTGTTATCCTCTATTTTCTTTTTGAAAATCGTGCAGAATGAAGTGATTGTAGATGATAAAAACAGAATATTGATAATGGTACTGCAAGTATGTGAGTGACTGAGTGCTGAGTGTTCCTTGCTGTGAAGAGCTTTGAGGTGGAAAAGCACTGTTGCCCCATTTTTCATTTAACAAGAAACATTCCTGTTGTTCACCCTCCTCCCCCTCCTCAGGGCACCACATGAAGTCCTGCAGAGCGGTCCGGTTCTCTGCAGACGGGCAGAAGCTGTTCTCCGTGTCCAGGGACAAAGCCGTGCACATCCTGGAGGCTGAGAGCGGGAAACTGGTGACGAGGATCAGAGGAGCTCACACCGCTCCCATCAACGCTCTCAAGATCATCGACGAAAACCTGCTCGCCACCGGAGACGACGCAGGGACACTCAAGGTTCAATCTTTTATTTACGTCCTAGTTTAGTTCATTTAGGTACTTGTTTTCCTGGTTTCATCTTTGTTTAGTAGTAGTTACGCCCTGGTTTAGTCCTGGCTTAGTCCTGGCTTAGTCCTGGCTTAGTCCTGGCTTAGTCCTGGCTTAGTCCTGGTTTAGTCCTGGTTTAGTCGTGCTGCTGACATTATTTCAAGCATAAATCTATCAATTTGTAACTATATTTTTTGGTTTAGTCAAAGCCAAATGCAGTCTACTGATCTAGTCCCTGGTTATGTATTTTTGACTTTTGATGACGTTCTTTCACAGACTTCCGGTTTAGTTTTGAGTAAAACATGTTTTCTTTTTAATATGATGTAATATAATTGTCATTTCTGTCTCTGCAGGTTTGGGACATGAGGAAGGGGACGTCCATCATGGATCTGAAACATCACGACGACTACATCAGCAGCATCACAGTGGACCAGGCCAAACGGATTCTGCTCACCACCAGGTCTGACACTTTTAGACAGTTTTATTCCAAATTTTTGTGAAATTTTAGTGTAGTTTTAACTCAGAATTTTTGTTTTTAGTTACATCTTTTGTCACATTTTCAATCCAGGTTTTCTCCAGTTTTTAGATGAGTTTTAAACCAGTTTTGTTCCAATTTTTGTCAAATGTTTGTGAATTTTTGTTTGTCCAATTTTAACTCAAAACTTTTGTTTTTAGGTAAATTTTTTGTCACATTCTTAATCTAGTTTTAGGCCTTAGTCCAGGCCTTAGTCCAGGCCTTAGTCCAGGCCTTAGTCTGGGTTTTACTGCAGTTTTAGACCAGTATTAAATCCAGTTTTAGCCCTGGTTTATCCTCAAATATACCCCTCCCCATTCTTACATACCATCTCCTCTCATTTCCAGTGGCGACGGCACTATGGGTGTGTTCCACCTGAAGCGCAGACGTTTTGAGCTCCAGTCTGAGTTTCAGAGCGGGGACCTGACCTCTGTGGCCCTCATGAAGCGAGGGAAGAAGGTCGTGTGTGGATCTAGTGAAGGGACCATCTACATCTTCAACTGGAACGGCTTTGGAGCGACTAGTGACCGATTCGCCATCAAAGCTGAATCTGTCGACTGCATCCAGCCCATTACAGACAGCATCCTGTGCACAGCCTCTATGGACGGATATATAAGGTGCTACTTATTTTGGATTTCTTATCACAGTTTATAGTTTCACTCTGTTTTTAATGTATATTGTGATGTGTGAACTACTGTACCACATTTGTACCACATTTCACAAATAATAACGACACAGTTTGAATTTGTATCTACACTTGCACTGCAGTGCTCTGATCTCAAAGCGAGTGGTTTTACTCTAGACAGGAAACAGCTGATACACTCACAATTTTAAAGTTTGTGGTACATGGCCATAACGTTCTGCAGTCTTTGGGATCAGTGATTTAAAATCTCATCAGATTCTCCTCATTTCAGTGGTGTGCACTTTTTGACACGTTTACTCTTGCTTTCAGTCTGGGGTGTCATGGTGTCCAATTTACATGTAAAGTCTATGTGGACGTGTTTAGGGTGTCCTGCATTTGTAGCAGCACATCTTCAGGCATCAGTGTTGCGAGAATTTGGAGTCGGACGTCTTGACTATTCTGGATGCACCACATCAACTAATCAAAAACCATGTGTTTAGCGCATTATAAATATAGACATGCCACAACTGCTAAGCCGATCATCAGGACTAAACCAGGACTGATCCATGTCTAAACCAGTGTCATTAGCAGAGTATAAATATCAACACACTGCAGCTGTCAAGGTAATCGCCTCAGCTGATGGTTTTACGTAATAAATACACTAAAGCCACTTTCGCAAATGGCACTTGTTTCTAAACTCAAATGAAGAGACTCCAACTAGAAGCGTCCAGTGCATTTTTTGACACCCCGGTCTGGGTCTGAATGCACCATTACACAATGCACCTTTTAATGTCACTTTTTTTTTTTTTTTTTCAGAGCGATAAAATTGTTACCAAACCGTGTGATTGGCTGTGTGGGTCAGCACGTGGGGGAGCCCATTGAGGAGATGGCCCGGTCTCACTGCGGTCACTTCCTGGTCAGCTCCGGTCACGACTCGCTGGTCAAGTTCTGGGACATCAGCTCTCTGCCCCAATCCAAAGTCCAGGAATACCGCAAGAGGAAGAGGAAAGATGGAAAACTGAAATCTCTGAGCAAGAAGGCCCACGGAGACAATGACTTCTTCTCTGGACTTGTGGAGGAGACAGAAAACAAAGGAGAAGAAGAGGAGGAGGAGGATGAAGAGGAGGAGAGTGACAGTGACAGTGACTGATAATATAATAATAAAAGTTCAAAACTGATTTCAATACTAAGGAATAGACTCGATACTGAATAGATACTCAATACTGGTTCCAATACCACATAATACATGCATACATCGCCATAGAAACAAGCAACTAAACTAAACTAAACCCAACTAAAAAGTTACTCAGCACACCTTTAAGTAAAGTATAAACAAGTAAAAAATAGACACAAACTTGCAAAAAATCTGTTTTATTTTGATGCATCTACCATTTTTATTAACATCCTGTAGAAGCTCTTATTTTGTCGGTGTCTCTTTGTTGTTCCTGTGGCTCACGAGTCGCAGAGTGATTTGAGGAGCCAGGCCACTGTTCACCAGTTGTTCTTTGAGCTGAAATAAGTCTGAAATTATTAATTTACGTTGTAAAAAACTTTGGATGTGGGTCCATCAACTGCTTGTTTCTATGGAGATGTCATTGCTCTGCCTGGAATGTTCCACAGTGTGACATTAAACAGCTTTACCTTACATTTACTCAATTACAGGTGGTTTAACAAGAATACCTCAAAGCATGAGGAGGCCTGAGCAGGGAGGCCTCTCCACAGATCTGACCTGTAATGTGGTCCGGTTTGGTCTTAACGAATATAGAAAGATTTAATCCCACACTGTGAAACATTCCAGACGAAGCAATAACATCTCCACGGAGAAAAGCATTTGATGGACACACAACACACCCTTAAATATAGTTTAAACAAGGAAATAAAATGTAAAACAAGGAATGAATTGGGAGAGATTATTTCAAGACATTTTTTATAGACCTGACCCTACAGACCAATGGGCTGCTTCTGTATTAGAAATGGAAAATAAAACAATAATTAAGACAAATGAAATAAAAAACCTGTCTGTTTTAGCACACTGCTCTGGATGAAGTCTTCAGACAGCGGCGTCGCTCAGATGATCTTGGTTCGGAGAAATACTAAAAGAAAACCCAACACAGGAGGTGGAACATAACCAAATAAAAGCAGTAAAGTATTGCGCTTAAGTACTTGGGTGCATTTTATACTGGATACTTTTTACTTTTATTTCACTACATTTGAGAGAAGGTGTTTGATTCTAAAATGTAGTGGAGTAGAAGGTACAAACTGATCAAAATGACTGCATTTGAAGCTTCAGATCTCAAAATCTGTTTGAAAAACTTTTACTCAGGGTTCTCACGGTCGTGGAAATTCTGGAAAAGTCATGGAAATTGAAAATGTCATTTTTCAGGCCTGGGAGAGTCATGGAATTTTGTAAATTCAATGAACGTTTTGTAAAAGTCATAGAATTTTTGTATCTGTTTCACACAACTAAAAACTTACAAGTTAAAATCGACAACAGTAAATGCATAGACAGTATTTTTAATGTTAAAATACTATCAATACCCTAAGGTGAGCAGAAACGGTTAACATTTCATATCTAGCCCTAAAAGTAAAGCTAAATTCTACACATGTATGAGCCGTGAAGTCATGGAAAATTCACTTTAGTTCATGAAAAAGTCAGGGAAAAGTTTAGAAATTTCGTCAGTGAAAAGGAGTGGGAAAACTGTTTACTTTTAAGTACATTTATAAGCATGTACTTTAATACTTTTACTTAATTAGATTTTTTTCATGATACTTTTCCTTTTACTTCAGTATTTTTTGGTCTGGTATCTGTACTTTTACTTTTACAAAATCAAGTAATTCTTCCACCACTGTGTAAGAGTCATTCAAATTAATATTAGTACAAAGAAGTACAAAGTAGTGATTGAAGAAATGTTCAAATTTGAAGGGCAAAACATGAAATAAGTCACAAAATCTGGTGTTTTTGAAGTACTGATGCAAAAAAAAAAAAGAAATCTGAAAGAACGCTGCAAGAAACAAACATTCAAACTTCATTTTGTAACTTTAGACTCACTCACAGTGGGAATAAGAATTAAAACGTTTAGACCAACTCTTACTTTCTGCTGCGACTGCAATGCCAATTATACACAGGTAGGAGTAAAAGTGCAGCTAGAAAAGTATCAGTTTATTTAAAAAGTTACTATAGTAAATGTAAGTGAGTGCTGCCCCCTCTGGTTGCACACTGTCAGGACATAATTAAAGGTTTTGACACAGGATACTCACCAGAACTTACAGGCTTCGGTGGAATCACAACTGAAAATTAAACAAATATAAAAGTTTGGAGTCATTTCAGAGTTACTTTTTGCCACTATGTGAATTTAAAATGCATTGTGTAACTTTTCTCCTTTTCCCCTTTTCAACTTTTCTCCTTAGAAATGTTATTGCTTTGTCTGGAATGTTTCACAGTACGGCATTAAACCTTTCTGTTATCATGGAGACCAAACCGGATCAGTTCTGTGGAGAGGCGACCCCACTCACAGTCAGAATGCCTGTTTTTGTAGATATTTTTGAGCTATAAAAGCAACTATAATTAAATAAAAGTAAGATAGAGCTGTTTAATGTTAGAATGTGGAACATTCCAGGCTGAGCAACGACATCTCCATAGAAACAAGCAGGTGATGGACCCTCCGGCAGAAAAGTTACACAATGCACCTTTAAACTAAGATCCAAATGTTCTTACCCTTCTTCACTGTTATGGTGACAGTTCGAATCTCCGACTGATAATAGTTAAACATGGGGTCTGGGCTGAAGAGACAAATGTAGTTTATTGTTACATTAAAGCTGAACAATCTGACTTTACTCATGGGGCTTGTCTCCATGGAGAGGGGTTTTTTTGTCTTGAATTGTCTTTAGCTTTTATTTTATTGCAATGTTGTGTTTTTTTTTTACTTTATGCTCAAGTTATAATGTAAAACATACCTGGAGTTGTGTTTTGTTTAATTTACATGTTTTTCCACTTGCATCTCAGAGCTTCTGAAACCTTTTATTATTTGTCTACATTGCTCTGTTCAACCTTGTGATGTCATGAAGTGGTAGTTTTCACGTTAACAGCTGCTTTTAGATTGGCAATTCCAGGTCTGAAATCATCCAAGTGATTCTAGTGTATGAAGATTTGGAAATACAATGGGCACTTCCTGTATCACCACATGACATCACAAGGTGGAACAATGTATTCAGTTTGAGAGAAGAACCTAAATACGCAGGGTTTGTGTGTTAAACACATATGAATTAAACAAAACACAACTTCAGTTATGTTTGGGAACAAATGTGAAATATGATAGATTATACTTATAGTATAATAGTATATGGTAAACTTACCTGAAGATAAAATTAGCAAATATTACAAAGAAGGAGACGCTGAAGGTTTTCCCCTCGTCTGCATCAGTTGGGGTCCATCTCAATAAAAACATGCCGTTTTCTAGTTTTGAGTTTCTCATATTATTGGGACCCAAGAACACCAACTCATACTCACTGCAACACAAAATACAACCCAAAAACTGTTAACAAAAGTAACATATTTCATTGTTGTGCCATGGTCCTTGTCAGTGAATTCATTATCAGGACACAAGCCACCCAAGTTCAAACCATTCTCCATGGAGACAGGTGAAGTCTTATACCAAACTGTGGAATAGTAGAGCCAAAAGAACAACATCTCTGTTCCTTTGGTCCTCCAGGCCAAAGGTTTGTGGAGATGTCACATATCACAAATGCATTTTTCAGTTCAAAGAAATAACCCCAGAAAATCTAAAAATATGTATTTTTTGGCCAAAAAGTTGCACACTATGGCTTTAAGATATTTTGTCAAAAATGACTGAAAGTAGTAACATTGGCACTGCAGGTGGCCAATGTCACAGTATGATATCAAAATAGTTTTTAATGAAGCAAAATACAGAATTTAAGCTGTCAAGTTGTTGCTTTTGTTTCCTTTCACTGAGTGTCTCCAGACTTTTGACTGATTTTGAGCACCCTCTGGTGGTTATATAACAAAATACAGTTAGAGCTATCTATCCATCCATCCATCCATTTTCTCCCGCTTAATGCGGCTGGGTCGCGGGGACAACACTCTGCCCATTACACTGTGCACCAGACCCAGACCCTATGAACCCCTCTGCAGGTGCTGAGCCCACAGGAGGGAGGGACTCCCCTACGGTCCCTGATTGTAAACTGTCCATAGGGTGTTGCATGTTTTTGGCTGATGGGGGAAACCGGAGTACCCGGAGGAAACCCATCCAGACACGGGGAGGAAAGGTCAGAGCATCTGTTTAACTCGGAGATTACATCATTACGTCTAGTATGGTTACTTCTAGTATGCAGAGAAGCCATTTAAATATATCCCTAGACATTTCTAGCAGTAAATTAAATCCTAACAAAATGTCTGCCAGAAACTCTGAACAGAAAAAGACAAAGTCGCCCTGCTGGAGTTCACTGAGGAACGTCAGCTCGAGGTACAGGCAGAGACAACATGGGTTTTTTTCCGCTCAAGTGTGAAGGCCTTAGACAAAGTTACGAGTCTGGCTCTGAAGAGGCTGAAGGAACAGGTCCAGAGATGGAGGAGAGAGGCCAGAGAGAGGACTTACTAAGAAGCTTCAGGAGGGGGAGAACCAAACTGGGTCAGGTGGCTCCTCTAAGAAAGAACTAGATCAGATCAGCAGCCTCCAGAGGAAAAGAATGGAAAGGAAACTGACTCTGATGATGGAGAGATGGTGGAATAAGAGGAGGAACAGAGAGAGATGGAGCAATCAGGTGCTGGTCCAGTGGAGAGTGGAGATGACACTGTCCACCACCTTCTGAAGAGCATCATTCACTTACCTCGGGGCATACACTGCTCTTTGTAGAAGTTTAGGAAAATGGGTTCAGCTCAAGTGCAAATAGTCCCCTACATAACTCCTTTCCTCATCACCTTCACAGCCAACTTTCTCCACTGCAACGGGATGTTTTGGTGCTGCCTCTGGGTCTATAAGTACAACAAGAAGACTGAGGAAGACCCCTGGATGGAAGAGCAGAGACACAAGAAGAAAAGCCAATGTTTTGTTGTCCAAAGACCCATCTGTGTCCTGGTGGAGAAGATCATGATGAAGGCTACACATGACCTTTGGGATGAGTTCAAGACCCCATGGAAAAAGCAACTGTGGAAGCCAGAAACCTGCAGAGATGGTACAGCACTCAAGCCCATTTAACTGAGTCCAGTGCCCCGGTGAGTTCTTCTGGACCTCTGTGCTGCAGAGGCTCAGAAGCTGGACCACAAAGAAACTAGGACCCTTCAGGAGAGAGAGGCAAGGAGACCAACAAGACCCCAGACCACATCAAACCAGGAATCAGGCCAATAGGTGTGATCTGTAGGTCTGTCCTGGTTTCATCCTGGACTGGACTTAAATCCTAAACTAGACTTGGTTTAGACCGGGTTAACCCTACAGTAGGACTGGTTTAAGCCAAGTTTAAGCCAGGTTTAATCTGTGAATTAATAATAAAAAATAAAAAAAGTAGTACGTGTGCAGATTATTGGTTAAAACTGGAAAAACAACAAATAATAACAGACAAAAAAATAAATAAATAAAAATGCAATGGAGATCCATATTGTGGAACATTCCAGGATGTCTGATTTGTCTGATTTTTTTTACATTTGACTAAACTAACCAAAACAAAGTTAAAATCATAATATTTGCACTGTCTGGCACATCTGCTTCCTGCCTTAATCTCCAGTGTTGTACTGAGTTTCTTACTTTGTTGGAGTTTCCACTTGAATGAAAATGATGATGGTCTGGTTCACAGTGACGGAGAGGGAGGTTCCATTGGCTGGAGTCATGCCCAGAAACTTTGGCTCTGTTTCCAAAAGAACAATGCATTTATTTATTTTTATTTAATGTGTTTTTGTTACTCAAAAATTAGATTTTGATTCATTTCAAACTAACATTAAAAAAAAATAAAACTCACCTCTCACGACTGTCACCACAAAACACCGAAGCTCAGACTGATGTTTGCCCACTCTGCCAAAAGTGTAAAAAAGAAGTTAGAAGGTCTCATATTATGCTTTTTTCTTCTCTATGTTATACTGTAATGTTTCCTCATCAAAACATACCTGGAGTTGTGTTTTGTTTCATTCATACATGTTTAACGCACAAACTTATTACTTCTTTTTAAACAGAAAAAAACTCTGTTCCACCTTGTGATAAATATATGGGAATAAATTGGGTGCAAGGCCTTTAAAGAAGACCTATGATGCTTGTGTTTGGTATAGTTATAATGTTAGACAATTTAAAGTACAATATTGATTTAAAATGACTTCATAAAAGAAATAAATGCGCCAATTTCTGCATTAGAAAACTGTGGTATCCGATAAACCTTTTTCACAAGGGCAGGAAGTAGCCACGATGAAGGGTAAATGTCACTTCCTGTCAGTGCTTTTCTGTGGGAAAAAACCTGTGGAAAAGTGTTGCATATTTCCCACCAGATTCATAAATCTGCCCCATCATCAAAACTGCATCCAACAAGGTCGACAAAGAACATATTCTGTCCATGAACAATTTATCCACAACTAAAGAGGTGTGAAAGACAAAAAACTTAAATGCAAAGAACGACTAGCATTAGTGAATTACTCCTGAGCAAAACTAACCTTATGGTAATGCATAAAACATGTAATAAATGAATCATTAATGAGTAACTGATTCTTGAACTTAAATTAAAAATCAATTTCATAATGTTGATATTAGCATAGATAGACAGATTTGTCATCCAGCATCTCTAGTAATTAAATTGCACAAACCTCTATGCAAATATCAACATCATGAAATCGATTTAAAGGGGACATATCATGCAAAATCGTCTTTTTTGCACTTTAAATGCATTTTGTTGTGTTACAGGGGTGTCTATAAGTGCTAAAAAGCCCATTTTAATCCACCAAAGTACTGCGGAGATATATTAGTTAGCATTTTGGCTTGTCTATCTCAGCCTGTTCAGATTTGAGCCTAGACTGTGACGTTTTTTCAGACTATGACGTATGCGGATTTATCCAAACAAGGTCACGGCTTCCGGCTAATTAGTTTAGCGCATCGGACATCTTGGCTGTCTTGTAGTCCCAGTTGTGATAATGTCGAAAGCACAAGCTAAAGCCAAATGTTCCGTTGTTGGCTGTGAACAGCATCACAAATCATTACACACGCTCCCAGCTTCGGAACCAACTAGAAGTGCTTGGCTACAATTTATTTTTCACGGAAATGTACCGGCGAGGTTGGCGAAGTGTGTGCTTGTATGTTGGCATTGTAGCACAATTGCCACACGTACACCTGTAACACCTGTAACCTGTGGGTTCGATCCCCGGGTCGCCCGG
>KN516192.1:0-10350 GCA_000787155.1 Scartelaos histophorus
TTTTTGCACTGTTTTTCCTTATGACCTTTTTGATATGTTTTTTAAAATTGTATTTTGACTTATACATGTACATCTTTTTTTTATTTGACACCCATCTCTTTTTCTCATTTGTGCTATTTATTTAAAATGTATTACCATTTATATTTTTTACTCTTACGGTTACTATAATATGTTAAAGTTTAAGTCTAATTCTAAGTACTTACCCAAGTAAGGGTAGACTTTAATCAGACGTGTTCAATGAAATCAGTGCTTGGATGTCTATTGTGTCTATATGTCTATAAATGTTGGAGTTATAAAAGTTAAAGGTGCACTATAATTCTTTTCTGGACCTGGCTGTGTTCAATGGAAATGTTGTGAATATTTCACTGTATGGCATTCAAGTTATTTATTACCACATTTTCACAACACTAATGCATGTTTTAAGAAGTATTTTTCATGATTAAAACACATGTAATTGAATAAATGTCGGATATTCAACTCTAACATTTTCCAAAAACTGTATTTTCTGGCTTAATTTGGTTATTGGGAGAATAGAATAGCATCACACAGTAATAGCACTACAGGCTACTATGAAAAGCTCTAGTCAGTAGTTGTAAAAGCAAACGAGTTTGGTCTGTACCACCCCACCATTTTTATATTTTGGTTTTGTGGAAACACTTCTCAAATAATCCTGGACGTGTACAGCACAACCCCAAACCGGAGCGCACCAGTGGCGCCTGAACGCAGCATTGAGTCTTGTTTCTCCCAAGCGGAGCTCGGGCTCGTCTCTTTTATCTCCTCGTGGTGGTGATCTGCGCGCTGATTGGCTGCTGGGCCCGGTGTCTTTGCGCTCCATCTCGCAGGCCGAGCCTCAGAGTGCCTGGCTCAATGCTCAGTCAGCACTTCTCCCCGGTGTTCCCCTGCGCGCCGCGCTACGTGAAGCTTCACGCACACGCCGTGCGCACGCACTTACCGATGCGCGGATGTTGTTTTGGCCCGTGACCTGCAGCGCGCTTCACCTGGACGTCCTCACTGGGAAACACTACTCAACAATGCGTGCAAGTTGCGTGCTCCGATTCCACAGGTCATTACCGCTTGCGCGCTCTGTGAGGAGGTAACGGAGGTGTAAAGCGTCTATGCACCATGGATTGTCTATTTCTTCTGACATGGACTTTCCCCATCCCGCTCCTTGGAAGCGCCTCCGTGAGGCTCCTGTCCACTCTGCTCTGCTGGAACATGATCAAGGCAGGTGCAAACTTCTGTACACGCATTTACAGCTAGCAAAACAAGCTATTGCACTTTGATAGCTGTGTTTTGATTTTTTTTTAAATATATATACTCCGTGCTGTGCCAATGCATGTGGTTGGACACATGTTTCCGTCCTGAAGCCCGTTTATCAGCCTAACCACTGTTGCACTGTTGCACCAACCTGTTGCTACCTGTCTCTTTATGGTTTTTTTGCAGACGTTGCACGTTTACTGTTCCCACACCGGAGCGGCCAGCGACAGCCAAGGATTAAATCACGGTGAGTGCTCCCTGCCTTTTGATATGGGCTGATGCGACTTCCAGCTGGCACCACTCAGGCATAAGCTGAAAACGTGATCCTTGGGATTGCTACGCAAAGTTATTGTACCAGTGTTACTTGTAGACGAGAATGAATGGTCTCCTCTGCAAGGCACTCACCCTATACAAACTTGATATTATAGTCACAAGACTTCAGCTGCTTGTCTATAAAAAGTGTATGATATATATAAATTGTCAGACCACTGTATTATTTCTTACCTGTGAAAATGATTTAAGTTTCTTACATTTTATTTGACTTGGTGAAATTAAGGCATCATGTCTTTACGACCTGGGGCTAACTCATATCTAATATGCATGGAAATATGATGTTAGTGTTATTGCTTCTGTCAAAAGCCATCTGTGATCCATATGATCTCAGCGCTCTGAGCAGCTGCTGCATGCTGTATTAATGCTAAAGAGCCTTTGGAAACAAAGAATGCCTGTAGAAAGACACTGTAATAATGCTGTCATAAGCAAATGCACGATGTGTTTTTCAGGCTAAAGTTCCCCAGTAGATGTTCCTGTCCAGCTGCAGGCCGGACAATTTCTGTTATACTAATCCAGTTTCAAAAACTTTGGATAAAAGCATATATATGAAACTGTCAGTATTTCAATCAACAATAGTGCAGTATGCATGTCTCAATTACCCCCACCTCCCACCCTCCTTAAACTTGTGTTGTCCTCTGCATTTGACCCACCCCTGAATACCTTTGGGACAAACTGTCAGGAGCAGTGAGCAGCACATTGGACCATCTCCAGATCTTGGAGTAGGATTAGTCAGCAGTACCTTAGCTGGAGCACTGTCTTAAGTGAGATGAGTGTGCTTGAGCCTTTGCACTGGCTGCACATGTAACACAATAACATGATCTTAGTAACCTGTTTGTTGTTTTCACTCAGACTACGTGTTTGTGAGCCCGGTGGAGGTGGACTCTGAAGGCTCGTACCTGAGCCATGACCTGAGCAGACACAGCCATCGCAGCAGAAGGTCCCTCTCCTCCCTCAGCTCCCCCTCCTCTCTTCACTACCACCTGTCGGCCTTTGGTCGGGACATGCAGCTGGACCTGCGGCCCTCGTCTGTGGTGGGCCCGGGCTTCACTGTACAGACTCTGAGCGCTGACGGTGTCTCCTCAGTGACGGGAGATCCTGCATATCACAGCTGTCTCTATCAGGGAATAGTCCACAATGTGTCATCTTCATCTGCTGCTATTTCCACATGTGCAGGCCTGGTAAGTGTCTTCTGCTGACAGTTCCGCATCTCTTGAGTCTGTGCTGGGATGGAAAATAACTCAATACCCATTTACTTTTTTTAAATTAAATATTTATAGCACTAAGAATAGAAGCAGTTAATGTCTTGTACCAGAACTATAACTGTAACAGTGATAATAATGAAACAGTAGAAGTAAACAGGTAGTAATATATATTTTAGCTATGGCCACAGTCATATTCTGTATTTGTTTAGACATTAAGGAATCATCACGACTGTTTAAAAAAGTGGACTAAGTGAGTGTGACGTCAGCCACAGCGTTCAGCTCAGATGAGGCTCTTGATGCTCACAGGAACAAATCTGGATCCAGGCTCTATATTATGAGTAGGATTTTTTTGACCAACAAAATAGTGAGAAAAAAAAATTCAGGATCATGTAGAGTGCGTCAATATGAACATTTAAAATCCAAATGACAAGGCTCACAGCAGAAGTTACAGAGAGGGTGGCCACAAGATCCCCAATGTAAGTCAGTTGGAGCCAGGGTCAGAAGGACCTGGAAAAGCCTCCTGGTGCACTTCCCATTTGGCACTGCTAGTGCATTAGCTATGTCAATTTATATATACGGTCTATAGGAATCACCCACCCATCATACATCAGTGTACAACAGTGCATTTATAAACTTGAGGTAAAGTGTCTTGCTCAAGGACAAAATGCATTGAACTGAACTGGTAACATCTTTACAAACGTATCTATCTGTGGAATGTACTAGTAGTAAGAATAAGTATGAATGCATTTTATTTATGTAGAAAGCTTTTTGGAACCAAAGATGCTTTACATTTCATTTAGTCAGTGCACACCTGCTGATGCTAATCTACTGCTGGAGCACCTCCTGCCTCGAGCTTCACTGACAAAAGCAACTGGCCTCTGCGACCAAACCACCACTGATCACTCACACATACACCACTTTTATACTTAGATGAGTAAAGTGTCTTGCCAATATGTATTTGGTTGGTGTTTGGATCATGCCCCTGCTGTACCAACAAACAGTGTAAGTTTTATAAATGTGTGTATTTTGAGTTTGCAGTAGCAACTTTTATGTGATTTTTGTAGTAGTGTCATTGTAATCCCTCAGTTGCCCAGGTAGTGTCCTGAGCAGTGTTTTAAGAGTGAATATGTTTCACTCTAAAACTGTCCACTTAACAACCTTACTTTCCTGTTTGTTTGTTTGTTTGTTTGTTTGTTTGTTGTAGTATTAATTCTTTGTACTCTCATCAACTCCACCACATTTAGTCAGTGCACTGGACCAACCTCATACATACAAACCTCATACAACCCTAAACGCATTGCCTCATCTCTACAGAAACTTTTGAAAATCGCTGTTCCCTCGGGCTAATGGAACCCATCCAAGGCTATTTAAATGAAGTTGATAGTTTTCAGACAATTTTGGAAACACAAACATTCACCTCATCCACCCTGGCCACTCAAGGCACCAACCTTTTAGTCAAAGACTGTATTTTTCTATTCACACTTTCCCTCTGTAGCATTTAGGGCTATTTCATGATGACATCACCGCCCGGGAGAGTCAGCATCACCTCGTAGTATTGTGTAGAGTACTGCTTTGAACACGGGGAGGAGTGGACGAGATAATAGAGTAGGGCCACTTGAAAAGGAGGAGAAGAAAGGTTACACCACTGTCATTGCTGACCAGGAAGAAAGACCATCATTAAGTTTATTTGAAGAGGACAAGCGCTCTGAATTTACACGGGGCACTGGGGGGTGAATTGGCTGAAGTAGTAATTGTGCAGATGTTTCGTAGTACTTTCTGTAGTATCATTAAGGACAACGGGGAGACACGGTGATTGGCTAGTAATTGTCTTTGGCACCATTGAATTTGAATTTGAATGAAAGTTAGTCACAGTCTTTGAGGATTTTTCAACAGTTTATCTTGCTGGTATTATGTGTTAAAAGGTATGCTGTTCTTGTTGGCAGCAAAATCACCCAGTAAGAATCCTGTTAATTATGGCTCACTCCGGTAATGGTTGTTTCAATGGGATGTTGTCACTGCTGATTTATGAGCTACAAAGTGCAAGTTCGAGTAAGGAGGGGTGCGCTTTTTCTACTGTAGACTTTGATTTGATCCTGCTCTAGTCCTGGTCCCTTGTCATATCCAAGTCCAGCTTTATTCCAAGTTTAGTCCCAGTGTTGATAAGGTCATTATTGGCATAGACCGTTCCTTGTCTTGCAGATGTAAAGGATTTCTGAGTTCTGATGTGGATTCACTTACACACAAAATTAAAAAAAACTGCGATCCAGTTCCAGATAAGAAAATGGATGGATGGACAAATTATAAGAATAACTTCGACTGCTGGCATTTAAATATATTATATTATATTATATTATGCTGTTTTCGGATTTATGTTACAGTTTTGTTTCCTCAGCAAAAGTTTCTTTTCATTCACAAATCCAAATCCACCTCGTTCTCCTTTGTTTTTAAACCATCCGTACAGCTTCACTAGAATAATGTGGATGATTTCTAATTTCTACTAAATAAAAGATAAAAGGTACTTCCACTTCATGACATCACAAGGTGGAAGAGAGCATTTTGAGGTTTGGGGATGCAGACCCATAATAAATGGTCATTCAAACACATGTGAATGAAACTAATGAAATAAATGAAATGAAATAAAACTCTCAAGAGGAAATTTTGTATAATATTGGAACTTTAAAGGCACTGTAGCTCATTTTTATTGCCTTAAAAATATGAAAAACTTGACTAGTTCATTTCAAACAGTTGTCAGTGATCCAGAGTTGCTCTACACTTACCTTAAGCATTCTGAGAATCCTAATCATTCAAGTGCTTTTCACAACTTACAGAGACCGGATCAGCTAACAACAACTAGCATGCCAATGTGCACTTCCTGATTATCACACAATGAAACACTTTATAATAAGATGCATACAGTACGCTCTTCATAGCAGCTGATTTTACAGTATATCTGTACTGGTAAAAAAAAACATTTTTTTCTCAAATACATAGGGAAATAAAAACATAACTTTTCTAGTGCAGGGTCTGTCAAATGCTTTTCTCCATGGAGATGTTATTGCTTTGCCTGGAATGTTTCATAGTATGATATTAAACCTTACTGTCGTCATGGAGACCAGGCCATGTTACTGGTTAGATCTGTGGAGAGGCGATTTCTGCAGCTCCTTTGCTCAGTATTTTTGATCTATAAAACCACCTGTAATTGAAGAAATGTAAGTGCTAAAAGTAGAGCTGTTTAATGTCATACTGTGGAACATTCTAGACAGAGCAAGGCCATATCCATAGAAACAAGCAGGTGATGGAAAGTGACATAGTGCATCTTTACTTTGAGTGTTGCCAAAATGTGCCCATCTGATAAACAACCCAAACACAGGCCAAAGATAACATCCTTGGTAGAGACGTATAGGAGTCCAATGCATTCTCAAGCTGGCCAACTTGCAGATTTACCACCAGCCCAACTCTCCCCTTATTGATTTATGTATTGATATTCTGTTGCGTTGCCAGGTTGCGAGCTTCACTTTATTTGTGTCTGTCAGCATCTAAGAAATACTATTAATATTTTCCCCTTACGCATGAGTACTGCGTAATTACTAGAGGCCTTGCGGTCATCCGGTTTATGAGGTGACTAGCCTCTGTGGCCCACCAACACTCCTGCGCTCCCTGACAGCTCCCAGGCCAGTCCTAAACAGATGTACTTTCTACTCCTCTGTTAAAGACATACCTCCATTCATCATGTCTTGTCTGGACCTCCTCCTCCTCTTCCTCTTCTGACTCTTCTGCACCCCCTTCGCCTCTCCTCCCGCTTGCCCTGCCTCTTGTTCGTCGCAATTAAAGCCATGGGTGAGGTTCGAGCACCGCTAATCTTCGCATTGTCCGTTTCATTAGGCCTAGCGTCCACTCACAAAGAGGCACCGCAGACCCGTTCTCTTAAGAGGTCCACCCGGGCGCAGTGTGATCAGGTCATGGCTGAATCTGAATGGGCCGTGACTGAAGCTTTGATCTGTTTCTCTCTATGTTTTGTGTGTTGTTTCTTTGATAAGCGCGGCTACGGGGCTCTGATTGGATTGTATTTAATGGACTTGATGTTGCTTGTTGTTATTGGCAGTAAATAAGAAAAACAATTAAATGAATTTGATTGGAGGTTGAGTCTCAGTAATGTCTAATAAAGTCAATGGTCAGTTTTGGTCTTTTATATGAAAAGTCAGTGAAGCATGTGGTTTGGAGCAGAATTCAGACTTTGGAGGGATTTTTTTGTGGTTTTTTTTGTGTTAAATTGCAGTTGTTTAAAGTTTGTCTTGTTTATTTCCATGATATCACTACTATTTTGTTAAAATTTAAAGGGCCCATATGACACTATTTTCTGATCTCTGTTGTAATGTTGTTTCCTCATCACAAACTTACCTGGCTTTGGTTTTGTTTCATTCACACATGTGTAACACTCAAACCCCTGAGTTCTTTTCTGAAACAGAAAAACTTTGTTCCAACTTGTGATGTCATGTGATACAGGAAGTGCAAGGAAGTGCATTCTCCATGACTAGAATCATTTGGATCATTTCTGCCCATGTGTGAATGAAACTGATCGTGACTCCAGGTATGTTTTTGATGAGGTTACAACAACATGGCTTAAACCCTAATATAAGCCAATATATCAAAAATGTTGATTAATTTTAATTCATTTAGATTTTGAAAAAAAAAGCCCAGCATCAGTTAGCAGACTCTTGCCAAGTTAAAAACACTACCAACACTACAACATTAATAGATGGACTCAGGGCTCTGATCTGATCTGATATTTTTTTGTTATTCAGTTGATAATATCATATTGATATTAAGTGCTTTTCTGTTTAAGGCATTTCTCTGCTCAAACACTTTTCCCTGCCTCATAATCCTCATCACAGAAAAGTGTCAGTGTTCAGATGGCGTCTGCTGCCTCACTACTCATTTTCTGTGACTCATGATGAAATCAGATCTTGGCTCTAAGAAAATTGTGATATGATGTTTTGCTCTTCTGTTCTGTAACCCACGTTGCATCACTTCAGTGACATTGCTGCCATATGACCTACTTAGGACATAATGTAATGTTATATGTTACATTTTACAGTATGTACAGTATCTTTGTGGCCAATCAACAGCAAAACACACCACAACTTGCAGATTTGTGTAAATTTACCTTTTTATGACCATATATATGTATGTATTATATAAAAAGACTGTAAAATATTGTAAAATACTTCCACTCCTCGGAACAGGACCACCCTTTAAAAATACACAAAGTATTAAACCACACATGAGTTCAATCAATGTGCACAATAAAAAGGATAAAAACAGCCTTTGTGTTGTTACAACACATGGACAGTTGCACTTGATTTGAGTACACAGAAGAAGCTGTCTCTGAGGAAAGCCTAAATGCCCCTGGTTGTTCAATGTTCTACTGGAATTTTGGCTGTTCTACTTTTATTTTAACACAGAGCAGATATGACTGACCAAGCATTTCACAAACTTCTTTTCTATTTGCTTTTATGCTACAAATGTCCACAAATGCACTCCACAGGTTCACTCTCCAGACCAATAGTGATTAGTAGCTTCCAGCCGTGTCTTTAGTTGTGCGTCTCTGGCCTGCCATGAAGCTTACGACAATGAAGCAGTTAACCTCTGCTTTTCATCCTGCCCTATGCCTTGAGAACTGGGATTAGACCGAAATGGAGAAAGAGCCACTGGTGCACGCTTGATACTGTGGTGCAAAAGATTAAGGTGGGATTAAACACAACAGAAGAAGACGGAAAAGAAAGAACGACAGAACACAGATAGAGAAAAGAAGTGAAGTGCCTGATATTGAAAGAGACTTGGGTTGGTCCGGGAACCGAGCAGTGAGAATAATGTGAATTCATTGTCTGCATTGAGGTATCCCAGGGAGGCTTGATGCTCTCTTTATAGGGAGATGTCAAAGGGCTTTTGGGAAAGAAATTGGGTGTGAGCAGGAGATGAAGGGAAAAGAGAAGACGTCTAGATTCTCCCCTTTCCCCACGTCATTGTGCACGCTCAGAAGACACTCAAAGGGGAAGTGCAACTGTGAAAACGATTTGCAGACTTGAATCTGCTTTTTAACGGCGCTGAGGTGTGTCAACACCAGCTCCCATTGCCAAAAATAGCCCCGCAATTCACTCTCAGTCACTATACGTTTACATACACATTAGGAAAACCGACTAACTGGTCTTTTCCTGTTTAAACAGATTTTTCAAAGTGCAGAAACACCCTGGAACTGTGGTTTAAATCTCCAGAAACCCAATGATACATGTGGAGAACCAGATACGTACTTGGATACACATTGCATGTAACAGTGCAGTCTGAATTACATTAGGAGAGGCATTCAACAGCATGGGGTAAGAAACAGCCAGGACAATATTAGACATGTGTTTGGATGTTACAGTAACTCACATCAGCACCAATGGGACACTACAGTCCCTCCCCAGCGGACCTGCACATGTGTTTTTGTTTTGGTCAGCAGCTTTTAAGTGAAAGCAAAATCTACCAAAGCTTCAATGTGTGTTTTTGTGTGATTAAAAGGAAATACGTATGCATTACGTACTGAACAATACTAATTTACTAGGCGCCCATGAACATCTTGTTGCAGCAAATTTGCACCATAGTTTGTAAGAAGAAGTTGATGTTACTCATAATGTTTGGAATCTCATGATGCTAGCAGTGATAGGAGTGAATTTGGAGCCGAATTCAATATTAGGAATAAGAATTTATTTACAGTGTTTTTATTTAGTGCAATAAAAAGTCACTATGTATATATCTTTTTATATATGCAATCTATGGTTTGCACCTTAATGTAGACTGGGACAAGAGTGACAAGAGAGAGGATTTCAGTTTAATAGTTTAGCACACTCGGACTTCTCCGTGCATGTAAACGTTGTTAGGTTTTCTTGGGCAGATGGGAGCGGGACATAAGACGGTATTAAGAACAAGGCCGGGTGGATGTCGGGCTAAAATAGAGGGATTTTCCACAGTAAGTCTCCAATAATGAACCCTAAAGCTAGTTTTTAATCACTCTCCCTATCAAAGTTGTCTGTCACTTTCGCGTGAGATGAAAGCACACACGTAATGCTCTGATTCGAGTGTAGAAGGGCCCTTAGAAAAGGAGGGGGAGTGCGCTTTCTTCTTTTGAGGTTTTTTTTCTTCTTGTGCCGCTTGACCCCAATCCCCTCCACTCGGGTGCGGGGTCCCGTGAGGAGGCGGAGGGAGCCTGTCAACCTGCACCCTCAGGTTCGGAGCCGTTCTCAGCATGTCGAGAGCCGTTGCCACTTGTGTGAATGCAGACAGAGCCCCATAGTGATTTACAGCTTCCATGGGGTCCAACCTGCTCCATTCTCTTTGGTAAGACTTAGACAAACTTTATTGATCCACCTGGGAGATTGTTTGGACACAGTAGCTCAGTTATCTCGGCGGGCTTCACAAAATTGTTAAAATAGCAAACAAAAATGTCAGAGAACAAGAAAAAAATAATTAAATAAATAAATAAAATAATAATAATAATCCGTAGTTAATTAATAATTCAAAA
>JACN01077169.1:0-15737 GCA_000787155.1 Scartelaos histophorus
AAAAATAAATAAATAAATACTTTAACTATTAAGAGTTTAGTAAAATTATATATTTATACTCTTTTCTGAAATTAAGCATAAACGAAAAAATAGGCAAAAACAAAAATGCTTCCACACCCCCACACAAATATCGACACCTTCCTAAAATAATCGTCATTTTTCCAGGTTTTTCAGGAAACACAAAAAACTCCCCCCAAAATTGAAATTATGGCCCAAATTATGGCAAAGTAAACTTAGACTTAGGCGATTATTTTAGGAAGGAGATGATTTTAAATGCACAAACATCAAACATCAGTCAAGTCCGGTCCTGACAAAATATTCCAAAAAGGTGTCTGTATTGCAGTATTAATGTTGTATTTTCTCTGGGGTGCAATAGGACAGCAGTTCATTTATACAATTAGTCGAGCTGGGAGGAGTAGAGCCTTTCCAATTCTTTAATATGTACTTTTTGGCAAGATTTTAAATTCCTAGTTTTTCCTAGTTTGACTCTTTGACTCTGAACGGCAGATCTAATATAAGTTGAGGTAATTACTAAGCAACCGTACTCTAAACAAATAATACTGATGATAGGTTTCCTTTTTAAAACACAGTGTGACTTCCTGTATTTTTTAGCTATTTCCCCATTCTTTACCGACTGCCTGCTGACGTAAAACATAATCATTTGCCGCGAGTACTATCTCATAAAGAAGAATCATTAGAAAAACACAGAAACGCATCATATCCACATTACTATACATACCTCTTCACATTCAACTCCATTCACCACAATGTAGTTATCGCACTGTTTGCATTTGACCATTTTGCTCTTCATCTTTCTGAGTCGGTGGGTCAAGGTAGCTCGAGAAAGAGGACGCGATTTGCATGGAGAATCATTGAAACCGTCTGCAGAATACATTCATGATAGTTTACTTTATTGACATTCTCAGATTCACGTTGAATGAATGAATCGGATTGGAAATTCAAACCTGATTCAGCCAAGTCTCGCTCATCCAGATCGTCCGACGAAACGGTTAAAGTGGATGCCGTTTTGGGTAATCTTCTGTTAACGTGACCTTGCATGAAAAGGTAAAGAATGTTTAGATTTTATTTTTTTTATTGATATCAAGTAGGTAAATTAGTGAAGTCTACCAGGGCTGGACAAGGACTCCTGACTTCCTCCAAAACTGTCACAATCACTGTGCACAGATCTCCCTATGGCAAGGAAAAAGAAAAAAGCGCCGAGTTATTGTAAAAAAACAAATAAAACGATGACAAAAGACGAATGTAATGGTTTGCAATGATCAAATTCCTTTTTTTTCCCAAATTACCAGACCAAATTGAAATAATTTTATTGCAGTAACAATGCATTTGATACTCACTTCCGTCCTCTGCCACAGGATAAGGGTCCATCATGGTTGAGAGGGGATTGCTAGTTTTCCGTTTGTTCCTTTCATAAAAAAAATCATTACAAAGCACATTAAAAACTAACTAACTAACTAATAATATTTAGTACTATATTGATTACTGTAATTCTGTAGCGTACCCTTTGCCTTGAGAGAAATATTCCTGGAAGGTGAAGACTTGTGGGGGCTGTTCTTGCCGTGGTTTGCTGAGAATATACAGGAGGTACGGCTCTCCGGGCTCCAGTGACCGAGATGTGAGCTCCAGGTTGTGATAGCCCAGAGGCACCTGCTCGGTCTGCTGTCGCTGGTAGTAAAACATGTTCACTGTGGCCTAAAGGAAGCAGCATTTTTAACATATCAGTTTAACAGAGCATCCGTGCATCCATCTTCTTCAGAGCATTATACATAAAATCATATAAAACACAGTAGACAGCGCCATGCTTCTAGTGTTGGTGTCAAGATACTACACAAAATACTCACGAAAGAAACAATAATACAGGTTTCAATACCACAGTGACAATTAAAAAGCAATTTTCTAGATACAATAACAGCATTTTGAAAATGTGTTCTTTTACTAGTCGCTATACTAGTTTTAGTTTTAGTTTGGCTTGTAACTGATCTGTTTTGACCATACTACACGCTTAGGGCACCGAAAAGATTATATGTTAAATAATAAATAATAAATAATAATAAAATACATAAATTCCATACAGTAGGAATCAAAAAAACAAGTCCACCAGTCCATTTGTGTGTAAAAAAGTGTGTAAATAACGCTATAATGTGTATATAATTACCTCTTTAAGCACAGTATCTCCTTGACAAATGAGTTTTCTTATGTGTGAAATGATCCTCTCTTTGACCTTCACTAATTCGGCCTGTTGGATCCCGGCGTCATGGACACAGTGACGATACAAGAGCTCTGCCTCTGAGACCTGATTAAAAACAACTGTTATTGAGTCACTAAAATACATTTCATAAACAACATCAAGGCCAGATAATAATGATTTTAAAGTGTATGTTATGGGTTACTTTAGTTTGTGCTTCATCCTTGGATTTGCGCCTCTTGTCCAGAGTCTTGGTGCCGGTGGCGTCGTCAGTTGCTTTAGCGCTGATCGCTTTAGCCTTTTCCAGTTCTTCACAGCGTTGGAAGTACTGATGCCGAGCTTTTCTGAGAGCCGTCACTGTGTCATTCTGATAGCAACAAAGTCATATCACAATCACAGAAAATGAACAGGAATATAAATATACTAATCCAGTCTGTTATAGTTTTAGTTTATATTATTTTAAAAAAATCTATAGTTGGATTTAATTAAGTAATTTCCTCATCTGGTTTTCATCTAGTTAAGGAGTAATTTAGGGTGGACACTTGTATACACACCACATCAAAACTGGAACTAAACCTGAAAAAAATGTAAATGTTTAATCCTGGACTAGAGCAGAACCCAACCTACTATTGGGACTAAACTGGGCTCAAACTAGGGCCAAATAGGGACAAAATGTGAGTGCACCGTAAATGTGGATCCAAACCTGGACAAGAACTGGACCAACTGGCATCTATGTGGGGTTTGTCACTATGGAAAGTGGGATTTGTATTGGTTTCTAGGCTAGAACCAGAAGATTAGGACACGGCTGTCAACCGTGACAATAGATTATAGATAATGACTAATAATGACAAAAAGAAAAAGGGAAGTCACTTGGCTAGTGAAATGTTAAACCTGGGTTACAAAACCAACACTACATCAGGACTAAAGTGACCAGGACCTAAAAGGGACAAATATGAATGCACCATAGATGAGGATCTAAACCTGGACCAAACCAAGACTGCATCATCACTAAACTGGGATCAATCAATCAATCAAAACAGGGCACAACTGCATCAAGTTAAACCTGCTCAATCTGTTTTCATTTTCAGGTACAATTGGTCTAATTGAACATTTACCATCTTGCGCTGCTCTCGTGTCCACTGCTCTTTGAACTCCCGGCGCCACTTGTCAATCTCATTTCTCTTTGCAGATAAGGCCTGTGGGCAGTGACAGAAATGAGCTTCAGTCGGACAGGCAGAGACAGGGAATATTTGACCATTATTTGGCTTGTAATGTGATGCAAAGTCTACCTGGTAACAGCGGTGTTGTATCAAGTCAGACATTTTTCTTGCTGTGAGACTATTTTTGATGTCTTGCTCAAAGGCCATTGTGAAAATGTACTGCAGGGGCATCATTTCCTTAAAATAAGAAATCATGTGTTAATTAATGTTTATGTCTAAAAAACATTCAGAATTTTTGGGGCATATGTGACTTTTCTGGAGAAGGGTACATTGTCCCAATGGAGATATTATTGAAAAACATGTATTTAATACCTGTTGTGCTACTGTGGTTTTTGCTCCTTCAGCTGCCTTTATAACATTCTTTGCAAATTCTTGCTCTGTAGAAAACACAAACAGATTAATTCAGTTACCATTAAGTTGTAAAGGACAAAACAGAAATGACATTTTAACTAGAAGTTTAAATGAAACATGTATGGGGCATGTAGAATCACAGAGAACAGCCTCTTTTGTGTGTGATAATCTCCAAAAGTCAATCCACTCGCCTTTTGTACAATCAAGCAAAGCAATCTAAACAGGTGATGTCACTGTAACTTTCTAAACAAAATGCAAATGTTTAAACACAAGTCTAGTATTGATGTAGTATTTTGAATGTCATGCTGCGCTGTAACATACAGTATAACCAAACTGTGGCAGTGGGACACTGGGCAAATCTAAAATATGTAATGAGACAACCTCCACAACCACCATCATATTTTGTGAAAATGTTTTTTTTGGTCGGCTAATTTGAAGTCTTGCTATGACCGGCTTAAATAACAACTCTCCTTGCAATTTATTTAACAAAAAACTTTACATGCTCCTTTAGGAGTGTCAAAAATATAAGGTTAATTGATAATAATTGATTAATTATTAATACTATAATAGTTATACATATTTCAAATTCAATTCGATCCATAAGCACTAAATATTAATAATCATGACCAATTTTGAAGCAAAATTCAAGCATCTCAGTTTCATCTACAGTCAAAAAGTGTAAACATAAAATGTAGTTTAATGTAAGTTTAAGTGTTTAATCCATGTTTTTATTTTTTCTGTATATTTTTGCCTGCACTTACCCAGGCCGAGTCTCTTCTCCATCCAGTTGAGGAGGTCCTTGGCGTATCGGCACCACACTTTGGCGTACTGCATGGCCGTCTCCACTCCATCCTCACAGCGGCACAGGGCCAGGTCTGCCTCCTGGGCTGAGAGGGAGCACATCAACATGAGTGCGGCGCCTCTGAGCTCTAAACCCAGGGCTGTTGGCACTAATGTCTACTCGTGTCAACTAGTTTAAATTTAGACAACACAAGCCAAAGTGTAAAACATGCACAAACCCAGAACAGGAAATAAACTCTCCAAATTGCAAGTCATAGTCTTCAAATCAAAATCAGTAGAATCCTCAAAGTTTTGGTGGCGTATCTTCTTGCAAACAGAAATTCAATACTTGTTAAGTGTCAAAAGCGTGTTGATAGTTGATTTGTGTTAAAGGCAAAACTCTTGTTGTCTTCCTGTGTCCCTCTTCCTCTCGGAGCCCCTCCCTCTTTCACCTGTTTCACTTGTTTCAGTAACAAAGAGTCATACACACAGCCAGTTGATATGATCACTGGGGATTTTCCTTTATGTGGGAGGTTAGTGGTTAGTAGCCCGTGGACTTGATATATATAAAAAGTTCACAACTCCTACCACTTTCTGCAGTCAGTCATTTTAGTACACTTACTTATATCTATATATATAAATAAAACTAGTATTTCTACTTCTGCTAACAGACAGTTGTCTACTTCCAAGTACGGTTTAGCTGATAAAGCAAGCAGCAAAAGAGGATGTGACAAACAACTTCCCTTTGAAATCATCCAGACACACAAGCATGATTCTCCTTTACCAAAACTGTCCAAAAATTAGAATCCACCAAAAGGAAAAACTGAAAGAAGGTACGATATTCCTTATAAATCCACGTGTACTTTAAGCCCCAGGTTGACTTCCTATAGCTGGGGAAATGTCTCAAGTTTCAGAAATCCCAGTGGGGTTATGTGTTCAGAGGCATCGCTTCAGCACTCTGCTCAGGGATTACACTGCTCCAGGTTGTGGCAGGCAGGCTTTAGCTGTGAGTAAAGGTTTACCTCCTGGAGTGTGACTGCGTGAGGTGAGCTGGCTTTAGGATATTCCCGAGCTCGCACAAGACACGGGATCAAGCTTAAATCTGAACTCACGAAATCTCTACTGTCTATGCAGTGTAAAAAACAAAGTATTTATTATTATTAGTGCACTTTGTGACTTTACTGCGAGAGGATTTACCAAATAATGCTCGTCTCTGTGTGTTTTTCTGCTCATTTCATCCTGAATATACCAAAGTACGGCATTAAAGAGAAGACGCCAAAAGGCTAAGTTACAGATCTGTGCAGAGGTAATCCCGCTCACAGTAAGAATGCATATTTTTCACTGTATTTTCTCTGCAATAAAACACCCACCAGTAATTGAACATAAAATAAGTTCAATACTGTGGAATATTCCAGTCAAAGCAACACCTTATAGAGAAAAGTAGTTTGCAGACCCTCCACCAGAAACGTTACGCAGTGAAGCTTTAATTTATGCTATTTTAATTTGAGTATATTTGTTATGAATTTAGTATTTTCCACTTGCATGTCACCAGTTTTTAATCACTGCATTGTTTGACCTACATAATATAATGGTGCACTAACACGCCCATTATCACTTTTCACAAACGTTGTATTGATTTTCTAATACGTCTTGTTGTTGTTTTTATGCTTAGGTAAAAAACTAAGAGCAGCTGTCCTCACTTTAAATCCTCGGGTTTAAACTAATCTGGTTACGACGGGACAGTTACAAATGCCAGTTAATTGTGTTGAAACATCTTAAAACTAAGGTGGGGAATTGCAAGTCATCCCAAGATGCCGTGATTTTAATCATATGTGCTATAAAAAGTCATTAAGAATATTCACGATAATGTTAAAACTTACCCCGGTTGTTTTGACCTACTTCAGGTTCATCGTCATTTGGTGAATCTTCACTGGGCTGAAATGAAACAGAACTCTGACTAAATCATAATTAAACAGTACATACCATCTTATCATTTTTATTATCAACAAGTAAGTAGTGATTCCTTACAAGCTCCTCATTTGGCTCCTCATTTGGCTCCTCATTTGGCTCTGTGGATTCTGCACTTTCAACATTTGGTGAGTCAATATCAGCCAGAAGATCCACCCCTTCACTGAATATAAACACATCATTGTAAAGTTAAATAAAGACACAATAGAGAAATAAGCTACTTGTGTTTTACTTCATGGTGAAATATGTAACTTTAAGTAGGTGAACCACTGTCGCTCTTCTTTAAGTTGTAATTGTGTTTCTGGAGTGTTCCACAGTGTGGCTTTACACTTATCTGACTTGTAACTTGGCATGGTCATGTTACCTGCTTGTCTCCATGGAAACGGGACAAGCAGGTAACGTACTATACTGTGGAACATTCCAGGTAAAACACTTGGAGACAAACATCATATTGCACATTAGTATTGGGCACATGTATTTAGGCCTATTTAGTGTTACATTACCTCAGGCCATGTGGTCATTTTCTATACTACAGCTAAAATGATTTGTACTACTTTTAAAACAAGTTATGGTTTGGTATTTAGACCTTCTCCTGTCCCAGTGAACATATAAATATGAAAAACTACTATTACAGTAGTTCAACAAATGTTTGCACATTTCTGCTTTAAAAATATACTTAAGAGAAAAACTTTCTTTTCAGCTTATCATTTGGGGTGTAAGTACACCAGTGTTACCAAGTTAACAGAAATATAACAGTTTTACTACAGCAGAAAATTACTTACTTGCAGAGCAAAGACAGTTCAAACTTATCAAAGTCCCTGAGGATCTCACTGTACCTCTTGGTGTCAGATTTACGAGATGCTTTCTTCACATCTGGAAAAAAAAAATAAAATATATAATTTATGCAAAAGAATCACACAGTTATTATTTTTGCAGGTTGTGGGTGGCTGACAGTCCCTTCAACTATGGGCCTGAGGCGGGAAAGGCCCCGTGTGCTGCACAGTGACTGGTTAGCAGCAAGACTGACATTGTAAGATCAGTAGTTCAGGAGGCCATGGAAAAAAAGAAAATCTTTTACTTTGATGGCTTTATATTTTAATACCTTATTAATAGTATTAACAAACATGAAGTCATATGAACAGTGGCTACATTAATGCTGTGTGGGAAGGGCCAATATTATTCAGATCTATTTTCTGTTGTTTCCTCATTACAAACATGGAGTTGTGTTTTGTTTCATTCACACATTTTCAGACTGTGTTCTTCTCTCACACAGAAAACACTCAGTTCCAACCTTGTGATGTCATGTGGTAATAAGGAAGTGCTCCACTGTGTTTTAACTCCATCTCCTCCTTCACTAGATTCATTTGGATGATTTCAACCCTGGTGCTGCCCATTTCTACTGAAGTAGGTAAAAGCAGCTGTTAACTTGAAAACTACAACATCACACGTGCAAACCGTGCATTTTGAGCTTTGGAAATGTAGTGGGACAAATAATAAAAGATTATTCAAACATGTGTAAATGGCACAACTCCAGGTATGTTTTTGAGGAAGTAACTGCATTATAACATGGCTTAAAGCTCACAAGACCATTTTGTGTCATTTAGGGCCTTTAATTAAACTCTGAGTGAAGAAACCTGTGACTGCAGCGTTATAAAGTTCAATAAACTGCAGATATGTAGACCATGTGTATAGTTAGACCATATGTTTACTTATAATACAACAAGCTATATGTTGAATAATATGTCAAAGATGATACGATGATAAACCACTGAACTGACGTGCACTTCAGTTGATCCTGTTACTTCTGCTTGAAATACAAGCTACAAATAAAAGGCAAAAAGCAATCTCACTACTCTTTCTGCTTCTCTCTCTTCGGTAAACCACATCCTGTTCACAGTTTGTGTCACATCCCATCCAAAGCACAAAAGCACTTGTTTTGTCAGAGTTGCATTGAATTATACCAGAATAGCACTGCACTTACAGCTACATTTACATTTATTTTTTATACAGGTTTTGAGTTATGCTGTTGATAAGGTTTTGGATATACAGGGCAATAAACTACAGGATATGAGGAAGAGGGAAACACACAACTACAGAATAGTTTTATTAAAATATTCTCCAATGTAAATCAGACATAAACTATTAAACTAGGCCTAGTATCATGAAAAATGCACAAACCTACCTGTTGTTTGGGAGACATCACTGCTTGGCCCTTTGTCCTCTTCCATTCCTGCAGCCACAGAACAGAGACCCAGTCCACTCTAGTCACACCTCATCTTCATTTAGATTTTTGCCTTTTAAACTATCAGATAAGGCGCCTGCAGCTATCTTCACTGAACATTTCTAAATTGGAAATGTGAGGTGGCTGCTTGTCTTTGCCCTGTGGCCTACATGAGCTTTAGTGGTTGGCCAATGCTTTTACATCTGCAACAGTGTGAGAAGAGGAAGTGCATCTTCAAGGCAACTGTTGGTGGCCCCACCTATTACACAGAACAAGGTGCCAACACATTTAAAGTTATTTTCTTAGTCAAATTTCAATATTTAGACAAACTATCGGGTCATGATAAATAACAAGAGTAAAATGAAAAATAGTAAAAGTGATAGAGAAAGGGAATTATGCCTTTAACTGTTCACATGCCCATACAATTTGCAATGTCTAAAATCAGTTCTACAGTGACATCTAGTGTTGTGAAGTTGTCAACGCTCTTAATTGAAAAAGTGACATAATGTGTAAATTTATTTATAGACCCATTATATCAATTAAAAAAGGTCTTTATTAGCATGAAAGAAAAAAACTGACCTGTGCATGACTAAAGACACAAAAAATGTGACAATACAACACATTTTTGGGTCAGTTTGTCCTCATGTTTTAGTTTTTATTTAAAAGTTGTGATCGGATGTGTGCGTGAAAATAAACTGCAAGATTATTAAAGAGTATCTCACCTCTACCATCTTACCTCAACAGTCACTGAGTCTTTGTTACCCCGGGGTTTGTCTGGGCAAATATGGATCTTTGTTAATAGTTTGTGCCTGGAGGACATGAGGAGAGCGCCCTCTGCTGTACCACTCACTTGAAAAGATGAAATTACTTGCAAGATATAAATAAAATAATAAGCAGGACTGTACTGGGAATACTTTCTTTGAAATTTCCTGCATCAATCTTTTGTGCCTTTGTCAATCTCATGGTATAATTTCATTTTAAAAAGCTTTATTCGGTTAAATGCGACTGTGGATCGTGTCGGTGACTTAATTTAACAACTGGGTGGATACAATTACACCCACATTGGGAGATCTAGAGCCACATCAGAGGACAATCGGGGCTTTAAAGTTAAACCTCTAACGTTTTTTATATAACTGTTCACACTAATCTAAGATATGGAGAGTCAGGAGTGTACACTGTGCTGAAAGGCCTGTTGAAAGCTCACTCCCTCGCATCCAGTTAAGTGTGCTGTGGTTTTTCACACATGTCAACAGCTAAATGAGGCCTGTAGACTTTAAGCAATATGAACTAGTTCTCAAAAGATATGTAAATATTTTGTCAAGAAGAGAAACTATAATCAATAAAATTTTAATGGATGGACATGCCTACATAAAGTCAGTTGTAAACCAAATAAATAGCATTCCAGTGGAGTGTTAAAGCGTGGAGACTGAAATGCAAAGCAATCATGATAATAAAAAAGACTTTCTGTATGACAGACATAAGTGGGCACTGCAAATGCCATTTCAAATGACAAGTCTAGCACCTTCTCTTTTGTTTAAAAAATGAAATAAACATGGAAAAAGTCACATTTTTTAAAAACCTGACATCACATGAAAAGGTACAGACTTAATGTGCCTTGCTGCTGCATATTTAAACATTTCACATGCTTTCATAGTTCGTCCCGGGCCGTGCTATCGAGAGAAGACTGGAGCACGTCGGAGTTTTGGGCTTCTGTGCTGATCTCCTGCTGCTCCCCAGTCTTTCCTGCACGAGCCCTGTCCCAGTCTGTTGGCACTTTGTCATTGTCCCAAACAGTGGAGGTCTCTGTGTCACTGACATAACCATCCTCACCCGTGTAGTGCGTTGGATACACCAGGAGAGGCTCTGCGGAAAACGCGTTCAGGTCTCTGTTCTCAAACTGCTCCATGTAGTCAGACCTGAGACAAAATCGTAATTAATTTCTGAATGTTTCGGCGATGTTGACGCAGAAATGAATTGCACTTACACAGGATGTTTGTTATACATGATGGGTAGAAACTCGTCAACTGGTAAAACCTTTGAAAGTGGTTCTGCTCTTAAAAGCTTCTGAGCTCCTTGTAAGGACATCATATAACCCAGCGTCCAATAAGAATAGTCCGCCTCCACCAAGTTGTGTATATTAGGCACTGCTTTCTCTCTGTGGTCAATTTGCATCCTCTTCCTGCCAATGTAACTAGAAAACACAAGCACATAAAACGTATTACATGGGTTTGGTACTTTAATGTCTTCTAGTCAAGATGAAGTGCTCTTTACATGATGCAGATGTTAATGCAGATAAATGACTGAAAAACATGGTGCAGACTGCAAAGCTTTTTGGGTGATAACTAATAGACAAGCTACTGGCAGGAGCACCAGATTTGTACAATCAGACACATTTTTCAAGAGTTATGTGAAAACAACTGCCTGACACTGTTCCAGAAAGCTGTTTTCCTGTCATGGTGCATTATAAAGAGTGAGAAAAAATAAGTTGGCAAAGACAGATGAGAACCATGAGGAAAGAATTGCATTAGAATATCCCAGGCAGTTGTTTCTGTATCATGAGTGGGAGAAAGAACTATGTGGGAGGGGCTAACAGTCCAAAGTAAAAAAAAAAAAGTTCTTGAGCCATGGTTTGAAATCGGGTACAGTTCTTTTACGTTTAGACATAAATAGAGATGCTTATTATAGTAAAACAATTACAAGTAAGACAATTTATATGTGTATATAGTATGTTTGTGCCCAGGCTTACATGAGGTCCCAGTCCAGGCCTTCCTTCTCCACTTCACTCATTAGATTCATAAGACGTCTTTTAAAAAACACCTCAAAACGCAGGTCGTCCTCTATCACCAGAGAAGTCTGAAGCCCCCGCTCCACAATCTAAAACAAATAATACATATCTGTTTTACTAATCATAATTTTAAACTATCTGGTAAATCCATATTGCATACAGACCTCCTTCCAGATGTTGTAGTGAGAAAGGAAGCATCCGAGTTCCCCCTTGGTCAGGGGGCGTCCATGATAGGGGTCACTGTATCCAGGCAGCATGTGGATCCCCAGAGCCTGGACTTCACTTGTGTTCATTGCTCTGGAAATTAGAGGCAAAATGTGACAAAACAGCCTTTTGTTTTGATATATGAGCATAGACACACACACACACACACACACACACACACACACACACACACACACACAAACACACACACACACACACACACACACACACACACACACACACACACAAACAGATAATGAGGGGTTTTCCCTTCTCCAATTTTCTGCATTTTCTAGTCCCGAATTTGGAAATTGTCTTAAATGAGGTTATGGAAATAGTTCACTGCTTTATTTAATATCATACTGTGAAACATTCCAGACACAGAAATAACATCTCCATGGAAACAAGCATTTGATGTACCCTCCACTTGAAATGTTACCCAATGAATCTTTAAGATTTGACTTACTTTCCATCCACAGCTGCGATGATTTTACAGTCGATCTCTTGTTGGCGCAGTGTCCTTAACATGCGACTTCTGCGATCTGTGCGCCTCTTTAAATTGATCATAAAAACCTGCACAAAAGTGAAGTAAAAAACAATATTATGACGTGCTTCTCAAAACAAGTGGAGCATAGATTTAGGAAGAAGCCATTTATGCAGAGTCCATCTTCACATCTCTGTACTCACCTCATCAAAGCCCATTTTGTCGGGTCGTTTAACAGGAGCTGGTAAATACTTAGACGGCATCACGGGAGGGTGGCGCACTGTTCAATGAGAGGGAAGATGGATGCAGAAATGGTCTAAATATACCGAGTGTCCATGCATAGTGTTATTACAGGACAAAGCAAATGAAAGTAAAAATAATATAGTAAATGATAACATATTTCTGCCAATGTTTGCTACTTTAGACTTTATTATTGCCATTTATATTGTTGCTCTTCTAAGATAACAATCCTGCAAGACAAGAAAAGTATAGTACAGTAATGAAAATAGATGCTAAGTGCAGCTATGGTGTTTGCAGAAGTCAACACAGCTTAAAGAAAGAAAAGTGTTTAAAGGTGAATTGTGTAACTTTTCTAGTAGAGTGTCCGCCACCTGCTTGACTTCATGTAGATGTTATAGGTTTTTTCCTTGAATCTTCTACAGTAATGTTTTGTTATAATTTAATAACTACAAGATATATTTGTTTAATTCCATAGTGTGGAAAGGCAAAGCTATAACATCGATATAGAGACAAGCAGATGGCAGATTCTCCACCAGAAAAGTTCCACCGTGCACCTTTAAAAAGTGGGAGGCAATGCAAAATTGGAGTAAATGTAGTAATACAACATCACAATTAATGTTAACCCAAATGGTCAGAACGTCATGCCAGATTGTTGCAGAAAAGCTAGAAAAAGTAAAATGTTTCACCCTTACTCACCATTTACTTCAAGAAGGGTATGCAGGAAACTGTCAGCCTCGTCTTGCAAAGTATTATGGGATCGCAAAGGCACAGGGAAATAACCGTATGTTTCTTTGTTGCATACAAACATCTGAACATCTGAGGAAAAAAAAAAAAAAACTGCCGGTGAGGATTCATAATAATGCAATGATGAAATGTTGTGTTTTGTCATGTGAACACACCTGCCATTCGAGCTGAAAAGGCAAACACAATTATGTCATCAAAAGCCCAGCTGTATTCTGGGTGCGGCGGATGAAAAGCCAGCTGTCTGGATGCTTCTTTCCTCAAGTCTATTAGAAACGTGGAGTGAACCATCGGCACCGCAAAGCAACCCTTTCGTATCTGCTTCCTCATGGGCAGGTAGGCCGGGGTACGCTTATAATAACCCTGAAAACACAGATAAGGTCACGATATGAAGAAACAAACTGAAAGGTGAAGTGAAAGAAGCGATTACCTGCGAGGTCATACCACACCAGAAGTTTGAATAAGCGGCACGAGACTCAAGCATCGGAGCGACTATGGTCTTATTCTCTCTCATGAGCTTCCACAATAGGTCAGGATTAATGATGAGGTTATCACAGTCCAACAACTGCAAAACACGCAATAAAATAAGACAGAATTATATCCAAGGTCCAAAAAGCATCACATTAACAAATATTTCCATGCTATTTGGAAAGTCATTATTAATACTTTGCAGTGACATCACGCTGGAGGTGTTCTACATGTATCTCTATGTTAGAATGTTCAGCGGTTAACAGAGAAACAATGCACCTATTAGCAGACACTATCAAACAGCACATTTTAGCCTTTGATGAGCCTTCACATTTCTGTTTAGATGTTTGATTTTCAACAAAAAGGTGAGAGTGACTCACTGAAAAACTGTTGGCTAAGGTTATCTGGCCAAGTCATTTCTTTATCGTGTTAAAATAAAGCACAGGATTAAGTCAAACGCAGCTCCAGACAGAGCAGAGCCTACGGTTGGCACCACACCCCGAGGAAATGTCGACATCAATTGCAAAGTTTGGAAACATGCGATGAAAACTTCTGGTGTAGTTATCGACACCGGGCTCGCCTACTGACTGTGATAAAACCCAAAGAAGTAAAAGTCATCAGTGGTAAAAGTTGACTGTGTCTGTATGTGCTGTTTGGAGTCATCTTGAATGTGGCGTCCAGAGTCGTGTCAGTGGTGAAATGATGAAACTGAGGTATGGTTGTAATTGTTGATTAGCTGAGTGGCGTCCAGACTCGTGTCAGTGGTGAAATGATGAAACTGAGGTATGGTTGTAATTGTTGATTAGCTGAACATAACAGAATGCTACAAGATGAAGGAAACTTGACCATTTTCTCATTTTTCCTAGATTTTGTCAGACTTACGGCTGCGTACAGAGCTCGCTGGACATTGCCATTCCAAATTCCAATTTTTATTAAATTAGAAACGTTGAAATTTAATGAACTGGTGGAGTATTGCCTTCTTAAAACCATGTACAAAGCTCATCAAAAGGCTTTACCAGAGAAGCTGCAAAATAGATTTTTAAAGAGAGAAAGCAGATACCAACTACGAGGAAATGATCTATTCTCTAAACCAGAGTTTAATACCAAAGGAAAGATGCGTCTCAATCAAGGGAGTGAGTCTGTGGAACAGTCTTGAAACTAATATTAAAGAACCCAAGTCCATCTATATGTTTAAGAAAAGCTTGAAATCATCATTATTAAGAAAGTATAAAACTGCTGTGACAGGATGATTTTGTGTTTTTTGTAAAGAAGCTGTACTTCTATGTTTGATTTTGTGTAATGTAACAGCGCAACACACTGGAAGTGAATAAGAGTTGATAAGGGGCAGATATGATCAGTTTTTGCTTCTTTCTGTGCCTTTCATTCATCTACCAGAATTGTACAAAATCTATAACACTGTCTGCAGATATGTTGCATTGACTTGTTTTGTTTTAATGAATGAAAGAAATATGATTGAATTGAATTGCCATTGCATGTTTCCAAACGGATTGAATTGAATTGCCATTGCATGTTTCCAAACGTCTTCCTAGTTTGTAAGCGTGAATAGAGCCCATTGGTAAACTCATAATGGACTATTGACTATACTGATTATAATAATATTGGTCTAATTGTCTTATTGTGTAATTTACATAAGAAATAAACAATTATTTTGGTGACGTCATAATTTAATACGTACCAAAAAATAGTCTGCCCACATCTCTCGGGCCGACTCCAGCGCGACCTGACGCAGCTTCATGACATGTTCATAGCGCTGGTTTGTCCACTGCTTTGGCCCATCCTCTTCATCATCATAAAATCTACAAAACCAACATTTATTTGTAAAGTTTATAATGTTGTATTACTAACAGTACAACTCAAAAGTACTGACTGTGGCTCTTCTTTGGGTCTCCACTCCACATAATGGTACAAGTTTTGGACTTTGGTGAGCCATTCCCGTAGGATATTTGTAGTGTTGTCTTCATTATGATCAGTGGCCACCCTGGAAATTAAAATGCATAAATCAGTATAGCAAAATCATCAAAAACATTCAATTCAATTCAATTTCTCTT